>PVIY010010542.1:29402-68356 GCA_004026745.1 Myrmecophaga tridactyla | reverse complement strand
AAAAAGCTCCTACCCAGTAATATTGAATGAGGAGTAAAGAGCTTAGCTTTTCTGGGATACACAGATTCAAACTGGCACATGTGTATACACCACAGTTCCTCCTCCCATTCTTCAGTGCATGTATCCTTAGGTCACTTCCATCCATTGCAGTTTGGGAACACTGCTTCTATAAACACCAATGTGTAAATGTCTATTCGTGTACCTGCTCTCAGTTCCTCCAAGTATACACCTAACTACAGGATCATACAGGATCATACAGCAGCCCCACCTCTAGCCTCCTGTGGAGCCACCACACTGCCCTCCAGAGGGACTGCACCTCTCTAAGTTAGGAACATTTTGATTTTGGCTTCCTATTTCCCTGTTGGCATAACCTCCTTTTAGTTGATGCTCTCAGCAATTTTTTTATGGAATTTCCATTTTATTAAATGTATTTTAATGGTAAACACAAAGCCACATTACTTATGAAAGAGTGATGCTTATATTAGTTTAGCTTTAAAATAACTTGCTACATAGCCCATCTTAGTTTACCAATAGCCTTCATATGAGATTGAGTTTAACTCATAATAAATTATTGCCTAGTATGTATTAATTCATTCAGCAAATGTTTATTGAGGGACTAATAGCTCAAACAGAGGGCATTTGGAGAAATTAAGGGCAAATAAAAAAGAATAAGTGTTCCTCAACTTGGCAGTCTTTAAGTCATACAAACTAACAACTCTGTGAAGAAAGTAAAAAGGCAGGAGGGTTTATATTAAAGTTGGTATTTGAGTTAGCCCTGAAGGATGCTTATATAGTCAGAACATGAGGTGAAAGAGAAACCTTAGAAAGAGGTTTTAAAAGTGGCCAGATTTAGCAAAGAAAGATACAGGATGCCCACAAAATTTGAGTCATTTCTAACTGCCAATACATATACACACTAAGATAAAGGGAAAATATTGCATGGGTCATACTTATACTAAAAAATTATTCCTTGTCAAAAAATAATTCAAATTTAACTTGGAATCCTGTATCTTTATCTGAAAACTCTAGCATGAGCATAATTATCATGAAGTTTGTTTGATAGGCCAGTAGGAGTGAGCATATGGTGGAATGTAGCAAAAGATAGGCCAAAAAGAGAGGAAGAAACTAGGTCATGGACGTTCTCAAGTGCCATGCTAAGGATTCTAGCATTTATTCAGAGGCATTCAAAAGCCATACAAACCAACTGAGAAGAGTGATATTAGCTTTATAAAGCTAATTCAGAATTTAACATAATGTGTGTAATCTATAGAAAGACAATTTAAAATGTTACTAAAGGATATAAAATAAAACCTAAATAAAGAGGAAAAAATACCTTGTTTTTGCATGGGATCATATGATATTGAAAAGATATTATGTCTGTATTAGTTTTTTATTGCTACTGTAACAAACTACAAAAAACTCGGTAGCTTAAAAATATCAAAAATTTATTAGCTGACAGTTCTGTAGAGCAGAAATCTGAGACCGATCTCAGTGAGCTAAAATCAAGGTGTCAGCAGGACTACTACATTCCTTTCTGAAGGCTGGAAAGGAAAAATCCATTACCTTGCCTTTTTCAGCTTTTAGAGACAACCCATATTCTTTGTAGCTTCTTTCCTTCATTTTCAAAACCAGCAACAGCAGGTCAAGTTGTCACCTCACATCTCTCTGATCCACTCTTTTACCTTCCTCTTTCACTCTTAAGAACTCTTGGGATTAGACTGGGTACACAGATAATCTCCCCACTCTAATGTCCATATCCTTAATCACATCTGGAAAATCTCTCTTACCATGGAAGGTAATGTTCACAAGTTCTGAGAATTAGTATATGGACATCTTGGGAGGGGTCATTAGTCTGCCTACCATGATCTCTAAACTAATAAATAAATAAATATAATTAAATTCTAATGCTATTACCCACATACTGTTAAAAATACTCAAGCTTATTGTAAATTCTTAAGTAAAATAAACATGCAAGAATAATCATAAGTTAATTTGTTATGTATTTTAAATAGTCCTGTAGAGCAAACTAATGACACCTGGCAAAATGAATACTCTGATACATAAATTTTATACAAGATATGGTTTACAATAATAAACTCAAATGCCATCTTCTCACCAAAGATGCCAGTACATATTAGGATGAGGGATAATTGAAAAGCATAGCTTTCAAGTCCCCAGGGTCATGGTATTCAACCATCCAGGGTGGAATTCTACGAAGCCTCATAGAATCCCAATCATGGTGCACTGAAATTCCACATAAATAACTTACAGCGTTATGAAAATTCCCTTTAGCAAGCAACATCCCCAGGACTTAATGGCTAGATTCCAGCTGCAACTTACAATTCTGCCACCAGCAGAATATGCCACTTTATCTACCGGTCACATAATTTAAAATAGGTCCCACAACTGTGCAGACAAACATATAATGATGACTATTCTGTGGACCCAGGCACCCAGACTACACAGCCTATGAAGGGCTGTGCACAGAGGGAGAAGCAGAGATTGCTAGCATTCCCTCAATGTCCTTTCCTTTTAGTCATTCCTCTTTAGTACAGAACACCATAATTTTAGCTGGACCCATGACGACCTAAAGGTCGGAGCCTTCCTTGCAGTGAGTTGTGGCCATGACTAGATCTTTGCCAGGAATTTGTAGGGAAGATAAATGAGAAGCTTCTAGGTCATGCCCATAAAAGTGTAACAACATGCTCTCCCCTGCCTTTTCTCTCCTTCCTACTGGTGTATGGTGGGAGATGAAGGAGCTGTGAGATCGTGAGATTGAAAACATATGTTGACAATGGCAGAGCTACAAGACAGAGGAACCAGAGTCCCTGACACCATGCAACATCATAGTAGTCCTGTCTAATCACTGTAGGGCTTTTATGTGAGGGAGAAATAAACCTGTATCATTTTAAAGCCACTACTATTTTCAACATTCAAATGTGTTTCCTGTCTAATATAGAATGTGGTATTAGTCTAGGATTACTGGTGTAACAAACCCTAAATACAAGGTGTTAGCTCAGTCGTGGTGGCACAGTCTCTTCCACAGTTTCGTGGAAGAAACACAGCAAGTGAGAAATCTAGTGATTTTGTTATGTTTTGGCAGAACATATGGTAAACTGCTACCTGTGATACCTTGGAAAGTAGACTATGTGTCAATAGAGTCTTTAATCCTGGTAGAACTTAATGGAAAGTTTTGAGTATTTTTTTGTGATGGCTGCTTCAAGCCACTCTTAGCAAAGTATTATTTTTAAAAGTTTAATTATAAGCTAGATATTTTACACAATTTGAAGTTTTAAAAATGTACACATTATATTTTGTTATTTTTTTTAAAAAATATGGAAAATTTAAGATGATTCCTTCGTAAACGGAACAAAGGCAGGTTATTTGATACAAGGACACCAGCTAGCAGACCATTAATGTTATTAAGGTTAGAGACAAGTGCCTGAGTTACTACAAAATCAGTAATAATGGGGGAAAAAAGACTATAAAAATTTAGCTAATGGCCAGGTTTTATAGAAAAGGAACAGGGAAGGAGTCAAAATGACTCAAAATTTCTCAAAAGAATGGGTACATCTGCCCAAAACAATGCTGGTGATCAAAGAATAGGAAGGGAAGGAGGTAGAAAATGGCATTTAGAGAAAGAAAGGAAAAGACCAGGAACGGGAAGGACAAAAAAAGAAGTTTGGATGTTTCCAAAATAACTTATGCCGATAAAATCACTTACTGCAGTCTTCTCTGTTACCAGAGAGTGAAATGATAAAAGAGAAATGCCAAATTGGAATGAAGATTCCTGTCCCCAGTGGTTATTCTTTGAAAGGAAGGTGGATGACAACATTTTGCAACCAGATTCAGTTAAATACAATCAGGATAAATGAATGTTTGAAAGGAAAACTCGTTTACCTCCTGGGAGACTCTACGCTCCGTCAGTGGATCTACTACTTACCGAAAGTTGTAAAAAGTATGTAGTTATTTTATATTGTTTTAGAAATTCTGGCTGAGTTATAAAAAGTTTTGAAAGAGATCTCTATTCTCTGTTGCGGGCTATTCATTTGGTTACAACTTCATTGACTCTTCTGAATTTGAGCCTTTAAAGGCCTCCAGTAAGAGGATTAAGACCCAACAGGGGCATGCCTGAACTGAAATACCCTATTCAAAAGGTCCCACCCACAATAGGTCTACACTCACAGTAATGAATTAGCTTTAATAGCATGATCTTTCCTGGGATCCATAAAACCTCCAAACCATCAGGAGCCTTTTTATTTAAAATAAATTTTATTTCCTGGGCGGGCAATGGTGACTCAGTGGCAGAGCTCTTGCCAGCCATGCCAGAGACCCGGGTTCAATTCCCAGTGCCTGCCTGTGTGAAGAATAATAAAATTTTAAAAATAAAAATAAAATAAAATAAATTTTATTTCCTATTTCATAAGAAAAGTTATTACTCCTTATAAATTCCAAGGAAAACTTTATATGTTAATTGACATTTAAATATGAACTGGTGCTTTACCCTAGGAGGCAGAAATATCCCATTCAGAAATAATCTGGGTCGATGAGTATTTAAATGATAGGATTTGCTTTTGAAAATATTAATCATTGTCTCCTAGTTAAAAGATCTATTTTTTTTTATCAGCACTAAAATTTTTTGATCTTCATGGAACTGGACCTTTTAAGAAACACTTGCTTCTGGATGCAGAAAAACATACTCAGATTCAGTGGAAAAAACATAGCTATCCTTTTATAACTCTTCAGCTGTATTCTGTGATAGATGAGGATTATATCCCTCGGGAAATTGACCGGATAACAGGAGACAAAAACACAGCCATTGTCATCACCCTTGGCCAGCACTTTAGACCCTTCCCCATTGACATTTTCATTCGTAGGGCCATCAATATCCGGAAGGCTATTGAACGGCTTTTCTTAAGAAGCCCAGGCACTAAAGTGATCCTTAAGACAGAAAACATCAGGGAGATGCATACAGAAACAGAGAGGTTTGGAGACTTCCATGGCTACATTCAGTATCTTACCATGAAGGATATTCTCCAAGATCTCAACGTGGGTATCATTGATGCCTGGGACATGACCATTGCATTTGGCACCAATAATGTCCACCCACCCGATTATGTGATTGGACAGCAGATTAGCATGTTCTTAAACTACATTTGCTAAAAGATAAAGATAGAAAATCATCAGGAACCATCTCTGCAAACAAATAAGTTTCATTTGTTTTAGGGAAAAAGAAAATAAAATATAAAGGTATCTATCTGTGCAGGGTGGTCACTTAAGAACAAAGTCAACCAAAAGAGAACAGAAAGCTAAGAGAACCAGACCTGAAGAATGATCATGCCTGGAGCTTGCCTATATGTGATAATAACATTCCTATTTTTTAAGCATCAAGTCACAATTTCTGCTACTTGCGACTGAAAGCCTCTCACCTGATAACATTATTTGGATAAAAGAAATTAAAAACAGGTCTCCCTTAACGTTTTCTGTAAAGGGACAGATAGTAAATGTTTTAGGCTTGCAAGCCACAGTCTCTGTGGGTCTTGACTTAACTGCTCTGGAGCAAAACTCTGGGCTTCTTCTCTTAGCTTAGCATCTCATGGAAAGGTACAAAGTGATGTCTGCTGGGCCCTGATTCCTGACTAACTCCTGTCAGCTCTCTCAGGTTCTGGCATCTCCTGGAGCTTCTGCATTTCCAAATGTCTGTGTCTAACGCATTCTCCATTAACACTCCAAGCATCTCCAAATGTTTGCCTCTATGTTGGCTCTTTTAAGGTTCCTAGTAAACTAATCAAGACCCACCTTGAATGGGCAGAGTCTCATCTCCATCTAATCAAAAAGTCACACCCACAATTGGGTGTGTTATGTCTCCATAAAAACAACTGATCAAAAGGTTCCATCCTACACAGTAAGTCTGGCCTCACAAGATTGGATCAGAACTGAAAGAAAACGGCTTTCCTAAGGTACATGACAGTTTCAAACTAGCACAGTGCCTGTGGTGGTTTGAAATTGTATATAACCAAAAGAAAAAACATGCTCTTAAAGTTAATCCTTTCCTATGGATGTGAACCCATTTTAAGAGGATCTTTGAATGGGGCTACTTCAGTTAAGGTGTGACCCACCTCATTCGGAATGGATCTTAACCCTCTTACTGGAGTCCTCTATAAAGGAGATGGATACAGAGAGAAAGCCGTGGCAGCAAGAAGCTGAAAGCTATGAAACCTGGAAGAGAAGTGAGAGACCAGCAGATGGTGCATGTGCCTTACCATGAGGCAGAGGAGCCAAGAATCACTGGCAGCTTATCTTCAGGATGAAAGCATTGCCTTGATGATGCCTTTATTTGCACAGTCTCACGGCCTCAAAATGTAAGCTAATAAATTCTCGTTGTAAAGCAACTCATTTCATTGTATCTGCTTTCAGCAGCCTAACAAGCTGAAACAGGGCTCCAACACAAGCTCAATATATCAAGATCAAGCTTCCCTCACAGGAGCATTAGCCAAATAGACATCACGTTAAAACTGTATAGTATCTCTGCATGCACATCTTTTGTTACATCTAATCCTAGAAATTTGGCATTTTTTGAACAAGTGTACATGTATCTTTTAAAATCTTTATCATTGTAAAACATGCCATATGTTTAGAAATGTGGACTCAGCTAAAAAATACAGCTCAGTTGGTTGCTTAATATGTGCAGGATGTTTAGGTTTAATTTAAAAGTTTGGAAATGGACAGAAGTGAGGGTAGCACATAATTGTGAAAATAATTAACAGTACTGAATAGTGTGTAAATGTCGTGGAAAAGGAAAGTTTAGGGTCATATATGGAACCAGAAGGAGAGTTGGAGGTTAAAACACAGGAATGAATAACAGTGAATCTTGCAGTGGAGAATGTCTATGATTTACTGTATGGGGGGATAAGGTTATGAGAGAATTTGGGTTCTTTTTTTATTTGTATTTCTTTTCTAGAGTGATGAAAATGTTCTAACATTGTTCATGGCATTGTATGCACAACTATATGATGATACTGTGAGCCTGTGATTTTACACTTCAGATGGTTTGTATGGTGTGTGACTATATCTCAATAAAATGGCATTAAAAAATAGAGCTTAGTGAACTATTAAAAACAGACTTGAGTAATTCACTAATTAAGAATAAATGTAACAAAACATACACAAGATCTCTATGCCAAATACTATAAAATTTTAATGAAAAAATTTCAGAAGGCCTAATTAAAAGGAGTTATATATATATATATATATATTCACAAATTGAAAGACTACACAGGCATATTGATTTGATATAATTCCAATAAAAAATGGAAGAGAATGTGTGTGTATATGTTGTAATTTGACAATATGATTGTAAGCTTTCTAAGGACATGTAAAGAGGCAAAAATAATCAAGACACTTCTGAAGAAGCTGGCAGAACTTACTTTTCCAAATCTCAAGACTTATTTTAAAGCTATGGAATTAAGAAAGTGTAGCTTTGGTGTGAAGGCAAACCGAAGACCAACAAAGCAGTATAGAAAGAACAGAAAAAGATCCTGCACATATGGACACTTAATTCATGAAAATGGAGCTCTACAGAACAGTGAGGGAAGGACAGCCATGTCCATAAATAGTTAGGTGAAAATAGGACCTCCAGGTGGCAAAAATAAAGTAAAATTGGACTCCTACATTATACTATCCACAAAAAAAATAGTCCAGAGAGATTATAGACCTAATATGAAAAGCAAAGCAATAAAGCTGCTAGGTAAAGAGCCTTTTTAAAATGCATTACTAAGAGTAGCCGGGGCCAAGATGGCAGCTTAGTGGGGTGTGGGATTTAGTTCGTCCTCCAGAGCAGCTAGTAAATAGCCAAGAACAGTACAAGACAACTGCTGGGGCCACGTCAGTGACCAGCTATGAGCCCACCCAGAACCGTGAGTTCCCCAAGCCACAGTGACCAGTGCCCCTCCCCCACAGGCTGCTTCCCAGAGGGGAAAGGAAAGGGACTTTGCTAGCAGCAGGGGCTGAGTGCAACCAAGCTCCAATTGTGGAATTAGCTAACAAATTGTGACTACTAAAATAGGCCCCCAGCTCAGCTAAACCTCAAGTAAAAGCATAGGTTGCGGGTTTTTGCCCTGGGGCAGAGGGGGCAGGGTTGATGGAAAAAGAAAAAAGTAAAAAAAAAAAACAGAGGGTTTTTTTGGGATCGAATAGCACATAATACTTGAAAGGCTCTGGGCCTTGAAGGAAAGGAGGGGGCACATAGGACCTGAAGATACACACAGCAACATACCAACTTAAGCTCTTGATTGGCAAAGCCAAGGAACTGGGGTCCTCCTCTGAAAAAGATTTTTCTTTGTCTTTTTCTTTTTTGTGGCTGTGTTTCCATTGCTTGACTACTCTTTAGATACAGCTGCAGGGATTCTCAGGCTCCAACTTGCCTAAGCATAGGCAGAATTAAGCTTGTTTGAGTGTTTGGATTATGTGCCTTCTCTGGGAGAGGGGTAGGGCCCAGCTCAGGTGGATTCCCTCTCTCAAGGAACTCAGACCCCAGGATCTGGAAAAGTGAAGCAATTAAAGCCAGCCTACAACCTCTTCTCTGTCTCAACCATGCCCCCAGCAGGGAAAGTCTGCTGAAGTTAAAGGTACCGCATCACCTTATGCTGGTGGAACCCACAGGCAGAAAAGCACCACACACTGGGCAGGATAGGAAAAACACAGAGTCCGGAGGCTTCATAGGAAAGCCATTCAATCTGCTGGGTTTCACCCTCAGGGAAAACTGGCACAGGTGACTCTTTCCTCCTGAGAGGAGACCAGTTTGGTCTGTGGAATCTGATTGGGGCCTATAAATACCTAAGTAGATACTCTTAAGGGTGCAGGGACGAGGTGGGAGGGGAGGGTGAGGCACCATACAGGCAGAGCAAGAAACAAGAAAACAAGAACTGAACAATTCTGACCTGTTAAACAAAACCTAAGCTAGAGGACTAGAATAAGCTGAAATGAATGTCAAAGAACAGATAGACAACAAAGTCATCCAGCAAGAAAATCCTAGAAAAAAAGTGAAAACAATCTCCAGAATGTGGTGCTTTTCTGCCTGTGGGTCCCACCAGCATAAGGTGATGCGGTACCTTTAACTTCAGCAGACTCTCCCTGCTGGGGGCATGGTTGAGACAGAGGAGAGGTTGTAGGCTGGCATTAAATGCCTAGACCCCAGCAAAAAAATAATGAATCATACTAGGAAAATTGAACATATGGCCCAGTCAAAGGAAGAAACTGGCAATTCAAATGAGATAAGAAGTTGAAACAATTAATTCAGAATGTTCAAACAGACATGGAAAACCTCATCAAAAATCAAATAAATGAATTGAGGGAGGATATAAAGAAGGCAAGGAAGGAACAAGAAGAAGAAATCAAAAGTTTGGAAAAACAAATCACAGAACTTGTGGGAATGAAAGGCACAGTAGAAGAGATGTTTAAAAAAAATGGAAACCTACAACGTTAGATTTCAAGAAGCAGAAGATAGGATTAGTGTACTGGAGGATGGGACATCTGAAATCTGACAAGCAAAAGAAAATATAGAGAAAAGAATGGAAAAATATGAGCAGGGACTCAGGGAATTGAATGACAACATGAAGCTCATGAATATACATGTTGTGGGTGTCCCAGAAGGAGAAGAGAAGGGAAAAGGAGGAGAAAAACTAATGGAGGAAATTATCACTGAAAATTTCCCAACTCTTACGAAAGACTTAAAATTACAGATCCAAGAAGTGCAGCGTACCCCAAACATAATAGATCCAAATAGACGTACTCCAAGACACTTACTACTCAGAATGTCAAATGTCAAAGAGAAAGAGATAACCTTGAAAGCAGCAAGAGAAAAACAATCCATCACATACAAGGTGTGCTGGTTTGGAAGGATATATGTCCCCTAGAAAAGCCATGTTTTAATGTAAATCCCATTTCATAAAGGCAGAATAATCCCTATTCAATACTGTATGTTTGAAACTGTAATCAGATTATCTCCCTGGAGATGTGATTTAATCAAGAGTGGTTGTTAAACCGGATTAGGTGACGACATGGTGACCCAGCCATTTGGGTGGGTCTTAATAAGTTTCTGGAGTCCTGTAAAAGAGGAAAAATTTTGGAGAATGAAAGATTCAGAGAGAGCAGAGCAGAACGATATAGCCAAGAGAAGCAGAGTCCACCAACCAGCGACCTTTGGAGATGAAGAAGAAACATGCCTCCCAGGGAGCTTTCTGAAACAGGAAGCCAGGAGTAGAAGCTAGAAGATAATGCCGTGCTCACCATGTGCCCTTCCAGATGAGAGAGGAACCCTGACTGTGTTCACCATGTGCCTTTGCAGATGAGAGAGAAGCTCTGACTGTGTTCACCATGTGCCTTCTCACTTGAGAGAGAAACCATGAACTTCTTCAGCCTTCTTGAACCAAGATATCTTTCCCTGGATGCCTTAGATTGGACATTTCTATAGATTTGTTTTAATTGGGACATTTTCTCAGCCTTAGAACTGTAAACTAGCAACTTATTAAATTCCCCTTTTTGAAAGCCATTCTGTTTCTGGTATATTGCATTCCTACAATTAGCAAACTAGAACACAAGGGAAGCCAAATAAGACTATGCGCAGATTTCCCAGCAGAAACCATGGAGGCAAAAAGACAGTGGGATGATATATTTAAATTACTAAAAGAGAAAAACTGCCAACCAAGAATTCTATATCCAGCAAAACTGTCCTTCAAAAATGAGGGGGAAATTAAAACATTTTCAGACAAAAAAATCACTGAGAGAATTTGTGATTAAGAGACCCACTCTGCAAGAAATACCTAAGGGAGCACTAGAGACAGATAGGAAAAGACAGGAGAGAGAGGTGTGGAGAAGAGTGTAGAAATGAAGACTATCAGTAAAGGTAAAAAGAAGAAAAATTAGACATGACATATAAAATCCAAAAGGCAAAATGGTAAAAGAAAGTACTGCCCTTATACTAAATGTTAATGGATTAAACTTCCCAATCAAAAGACATATACTGGCAGAATGGATTAAAAAACAGGACCCATCTATATGCTGTCTACAGGAAACACATCTTTGACCCAAGGATAAACATAAGTTGAAAGAGAAAGGTTGGGAAAAGATATTCCATGCAAATAACATTCAGAAAAAAGCAGGAGTAGCTATACTAATATCCAACAAATTGGACTTCAAATGCAAAACAGTTAAGAGACAAAGAAGAACACTATGTGTTAATAAAAGGAACAATTCAAGAAGAAGACAGAAAATCATAAATATTTATGCACCGAGCCAGAATACTCCAAAATACATGAGGCAAACACTGAAAAGAGAAATAGACATATCTACCATAATAGTTGGAGATTTCAATTCCCCACTCTCATCAATGGACAGAACATCTAGACAGAGGATCAGTAAAGAAACAGAGAATTTGAATAATACAATAAATGAGCTAGACTTAACATTTATAGAACATTACACCCCACAACAGCAGGATACAACTTTTTCTCAAGTGCTCATGGGTAATTTTCAAGGATAGAATATATGCTGGGTCACAAAGCAAGTCTCAATAAATTTTAAAAGATTGAAATCATACAAAACACTTTCTCAGATCATAAAGAAATGAAATTGGAAATAAATAATAGGCAGAGTGCCAGAAAATTCACAAATATATGGAATCTCAACAACACACTCTTAAATAACCAGTGGGTCAAGGAAGACGTTACAAGAGAAATCAGTAAATATCTCGAGGCAAATGAAAGTGAAAACACAACATATCAAAATTTATGGGATGCAGCAAAGGCAGTGCTAAAGGGAAATTTATTGCCCTAAATGCCTATATCAAAATAGAAGAAAGAGCAAAAATTGAGGAATTAACCATCCACTTGGAAGGACTAGAGAAAGAACAGCAAACTAACCCCAAAGCAAGCAAAAGTAAAGAAATAATGAAGATTAGAGCAGAAATAAATGAAATTGAGAACATGAAAACAATCAGGAAAATCAACAAAACCAGAAGTTTGTTCTATGAGAAAATCAATAAGATTGATGGACCCTTAGTGAGGTTGACAAAAAGAAGAAGAGAGAGGTGCAAATAAATAAAACCAGAAATGGAACAGGAGACATAACCACTGACCCTGCAGAAATAAAGGAGGTAATAAGAGGATACTATATGCTAATAAGCTCGACAATGTAGATGAAATGGACAGCTTCCTAGAAAAGTATAAACAACCAACACTGACTCAAGAAGAAATACAGCCTCAACAAACCAATCACAAGTAAAGAAATTGAATCAGTCATTAAGAAGTTCCCCAAAAAGAAAAGACCAGGACCAGATGGCTTCACATGTGATTCTACGAAATATTGAAGAAAGAATTAGTACTAATCCTGCCCAAACTTTTCAAAAAAATTTGAATAGGGAAGGCTACCTAACACATTCTATGAAGCCAACATCACTGTGCTGGTTTGAAAGGATGCAGATACGCTAGAAAAGCCATGTTTTAATCAAAATCCCATTTTGTAAATGCAGAATCATCCTTATTCAATACTGTATGTTTGAATCTGATATTAGATCATCTCCCTGGAGATGTAATCCAATCAAGAGTGGTTGTTAAGCTGAATTAAGTGGAGATGTGTCTCCACCCATTTGGGTGGGTCTTGATTAGTTTATTGGAATCCTATAAAAGAGGAAGCATTTTGGACAATGAGGGAGATTCAGAGATAGCAGAGCAGAACGACATAGCCACGAGAAGCAGAGTCTACCAGCCAGCGACCTTTAGAGATGAAGAAGGAAACCGCCTCCCAGGGAGCTTCATGAAGCAGGAACCCAGGAGAGAAAGCTAGCAGATGATGCCATGTTCGCCACATGCCTTTCCAGATGAGTGAGAAACCTTGACCATGTTCGCCACATGCCTTCTCACTTGAGAGAGAAACCCTGAACTACATCAGCCTTCTTGAACCAAGGTATCTTTCTCTGGATGCCTTTGATTGGACACTTCTATAGACTTGTTTTAATTGGGACATTTTCTTGGCCTTAGAACTGTAAACTAGCAATTTATTAAACTCCCCTTCTTAACAGCCATTCTCTTTCTGGTATATTGCATTCCAACAGCTAGCAAACTAGAACAATCACTCTCATACCAAAGACAGACAAAGATATTACAAGAAAAGAAAACTACAGACCAATCTCTCTAATGAATTATACATGCAAAAATCCTCAACAAAATTCTTGCAAATTGAATCAGCACCACATTAAAAGAATTATACACCATGACCAAGTAGGATGCATCCCAGGTATGCATGGATGGTTCAACATAAGAAAATCAATTAATGTAATACACCATATCAACAAATCAAAGCAGAAAAACTGCATGATCATCTCGATTGATGCTGAAAAGGCATTTAACAAAATTCAACATCTTTTCCTGTTGAAAACACTTCAAAGGATAGGAATAGAAGAGAACTTCCTCAATATGATAAAGGGAATATATGAAAAAAACATAGTTAACATCATCGTCAATGGGGAATCTGAAAACTTTCCCCCTAAGATCAGGAACTAGACAAGGATGTCCACTATCACCAGCATTATTCAGCATTATGTTGGAAGATCTAGCCAAAGCATTTAGACAAGAAAAAGAAATACAAGGCATCAAAATTGGAAAGGAAGAAGTAAAACTCTCACTGTTTGCAGATGATATGATACTATATGTCGAAAACCCAAAAAAATTCACAGAAAAACTGCTAGAGCTAATAAATGAGTACAGCAAAATGGCAGGTCACAAGAACAACACTCAAAAATCTGTAGTGTTTCTATACAGTAGTAATGAACAATCTGAGGGGGAAATCAAGAAAAAAATCCATTTACAATTGCAACCAAAGGAATAAAATATTTAGGAATAAATTTAACTAAATATACAAAAGACCTGTACAAAGAAAACTATGAGAAATTGTCAAAAGAAATCACAGAAGACCTAAATAAATGAAAGGGCATACCATGTTCATGGATTGGAAGACTAAATATAATTGAGATGTCAATTCTACCAAAATTGATTTACAGATTCAATGCAATACCAATTAAAATCCCAAAAACTTACTTTTCAGAAACAGAAAACCAATAACTAAATTTATCTGGAAGGGCAGGGTGCCCCTAATAGTTAAAAATATTCTGAGAAAGAAAAATGAAGTCGGAGGTCTCATTCTACCTGAATTTAAGGCGTATTATGAAGCTACAGTAGTCAAAACAGCATGGTGCTGGCATAAAGATAGATATACTGACAAATGGAATCAAATAGAGTGTTCAGATATAGACCCTCTCATCTATGGACAATTGATCTTTGATAAGGCAATCAAGCCAACTCACCCGGGACAGAACAGTCTCTTCAATAAATGGTGCCTAGAGAACTGGAAATCCAAATGCAAAAGAATGAAAGAGGATCATATCTCACACCCTATACAAAAATGAACTCAAAATGGATCAAAGACCTAAACATTAGATCTAAGACCATAAAACTTTTAGAAGAAAATCTAAGGAAATATCAATCTTATAATAGGAGGTGGTTTCCTAGATCTTACACCCAAAGCATGAGCATTGAAGAAAGAAATAAACAAATGGGAACTCCTCAAAATTAAACACTTTTGTGCATCAAAGATCTTCGCCAAGAAAGTAAAAAGGCAGCCTACACAATGGGAGACAATATTTGGAAACGAAATGTCAGATAAAGGTCTAGTATCCAGTATACATGAAGTGATTGTTCAACTCAACAACAATAACACAGATAACCCAATTACAAAATGTGCAAAAGACATGAACAGACACTCCTCAGAAGAGGAAATAAAAATGGCCAAAAGGCATTGAAAAGATGCTCAACTTCCTTGGCTATCAGGGAAATACAAATCAAAACCACAATGAGATATCATCTCACACCCACCAGAATGGCCATTATCAATAAAACAGAAAACGACAAGTACTGGAGAGGATGTGGAGAAAGAGGCACACATCCACTGTTGGTGGGAATGTCAAATGGTACAACTGCTGTGGAAGGCAGTATTTCAGTTCCTGGGGAAGCTAAATATGGAATTGCCATATGACCCGGCAATGCCATTTCTAGGTATCAACTCAGAGGACATGAGGGCAAGAACACAAATGGACATTTGTCCACCAATGTTTATAGCAGCATTATTTACAATTGCCAAGAGGTGGAAACAGCCAAAATGTCCATCAACAGAAGAGTGACTAAGCAAGCTGTGGTATATACATACGATGGAATATTATGCAACTGTAAGACAAAGTAAAGTTATGAAGTGTGTGACAACATTGATGGACCTTGAGGACATTATGCTGAGTGAGATTAGCCAGAAACAAAAGGGCAAATACTGTATGGTCTCACTGATATGAACTGACATTAGCAAATGAACTTGGAGAATTTCAGTTGGTAGCAGAGACCATCAGGAGATAGAAATGCAGTAGATATTGAGTAATTGGAGCTGAAGGGATACAGATTGTGCAACAGGACTGATTGTAAAAATTCAGAAATGGATAGCACAGTACGACCTAACTGTAATACAATAATGTTAGAATACCGAATGAAGCTGAATGTGAGAATGATAGAGGGAGGAGGCCTGGGGGACACAAATGAAATCAGAAGGAAAGATAGATGATAAAGACTGAGATGGTATAATCTAGGAATGCCTAGAGTGTATAATGATAGTGACTAAATGTGCAAATTTAAAAATGTTTTTACATGAGGAAGAACAAAGCAATGTCAATAATGCAGGGTACTGAAAATAGATGGTAATTAATATTTTAAAACTTTAACTTATGTGTGAGACTAAAGCAAAGAAATGTTTATTTGGTACAAAATATATATTTTGACTAGTGCATTTCCTAATATAACTTATGTGGACAGTTTAATCAAGCACCATAGTACTTGGAACCTTGAGTGGGGCATGAGATTTTGTAAGTTTGTCCAGAGTGATGCTCTGATAAATTCCAGTGATTTGAACAGTGAATAAAAAAGTATTTGCAAACTCCCCTTGAGGGGACAACCAAAGTTTGGGGTTTGTTCATATGAAACTTAACCCCACAAAGGATAGGCTAAGCCTACTTAAAATTAGGACTAAGAGTCACCCCCAAGAGAACCTCTTTTGTTGCTCACATGTGGCCTCTCTCAGCCAACATGACAAGCAAACTCACTGCCCTCCCCCTCTTTACGTGGGACATGACTCCCAGGAGTGTGGACCTTCCTGGTAACGTGGGACAGAAATCCTAGAATGAGCTGGAAGTCAGCATCAAGGGATTGAGGAAACCTTCTCGACCAAAAGGGGGAAGAACGAAATGAGACAAAATAAAATGTCAATGGCTGGAAGATTCCAAACAGATTTGAGAGGTTATCCTGGTGGTTATTCTTATGCACTAAATAGATATCACCTTTTAGTTAAGGTGTAATGGAGAGGCTGGAGGGAACTGCCTGAAAATGTAGAGCTGTGTTCCAGTAGCCATGTTTCTTGAAGATGATTGTATAATGATATAGCTTTCACAATGTGACTGTGTGATTGTGAAAACCTTGTGTCTGATGCTCCTTTTATCTACCTTATCAACAGACAGGTAAAACATATGGAACAAAAATAAATAATAGGGGAAACAAATGTTAAAATAAATTTAGTAGATTGAAATGCTAGTAATCAATGAAAGGGAGGGGTAAGGGGTATGGTATGTATGAATTTTTTTCTGTTTTCTTTTTATTTATTTTTCTGATTTGATGCAAATGCTCGAAGAAATGATCATGATGATGAATATACAACTATGTGATGGTATTGTGAGATATTGATTATATAACACGAATGGAATGATCATATGGTAAGAATGTTTGTGTTTGTATGTGATTATGTATCATAAATTTTTTAAAAATCACATTTGAAGCTAAATCTAATCAAACTTATTGTTCTAGTTTGCTAGCTGCCAGAATGCAACACACCAGAGATGGATTGGCTTTAATAAAAGGGGATTTATTTTGTTAGTTCTTCAGAGGAAAGGCAGCTAACTTTCATCTGAGGTTCTTTCTTACGTGGGAAGACTCGGGGTAATCTCTGCTGGTCTTCTCTCCAGGCCTCTGGGTTCCAACAGCTTTCCCCGGGGTGATTCCTTTCTGCATCTCCAAAGGCCTGGGCTGAGCTGCGAGTGCTGAGATAAGGTATGCCAAGCTGCTTGGGCTGTGCTACTTTGTGCTCTCTCATTTAAGCACCAGCCAATTAAGTCAAACATCATTCATTGCAGCAGGCACGCCTCCTAGCCAACTGCAGATGTAATTAACAACAGATGAGGTTCACTTACCATTGGCTCATGTCCACAGCAACAGAACTAGGTGCCTTCACCTAGCCAAGTTGACAACCGAATCTAACTACCACACTTATGTAGTTAACATATATTTTACAAGAAATAAGGTTAAATGGCACCATGAGGAAGAAAACAAACAAATTCAGAGTATAGGATATGACTTGGTTTTTACAATGGCATAAAGGGGAAGAAGACCTAAAGCTATATTAACCAAATGTAATGTATGGATCTTATTTTGATCCTGATGAAAAATAAATAAGTCAAGTGATGTCATGAGGAAGCAAACAAATCCAGAACATGGGATATCCTATAGGACAAATTAGATATTTTTCAACAGACCAATGGCATTTTTTTTTAAAAAGTGGGGCTATTTTAGATAAGTAAGAAAAGGCATAAGGATCAAATGCAATAGATGGACCATGTTTTGTATTTATTTGAGCAAACGCTGAAAAAAATGTACTTTTTAAAACATAACTGAGGATGTGAATATAGAATGGCTAGAAATGAAACCAAGAAATTATTGTTCATTTTGTTGATGTTTAATGGAAATTATGAAAAAATATATATTGACATTGTAGAACTGCATTCTGAATTTTATGCGGGTAAAATGATGTGACGCTTGGGTCTTAATTTAAAATATTTCAGCAACAATAACAAGGAAGACAGAACGTGTGTTAGGTTGTATTACATACCCCAAGGACATATTCTTAATCCTAATCCATGTTCCTGTGAGTATGAATTCATGTGTAAACAGGACCTTTGGAAGTTATTATTAAAAGATGTGATGGGGCAGGGTGGGTTGCAAATATAGTTCAGTGATAGAATTCTCACCTGCCATAAGGGAGACCCAGGTTCGATTCCTGGCCTGTGCGCATCCACCCACACACAAAAAAAATTCAGCAGATGGTGCTGCGATAATGGGATAGTCACATGGTAAAACAATGAAATGCAACCTCCACCATAAAGCATACAAAAAAAAAAGATGTGGCCAACTGATGCATGGTGGGTCTTAATCCAATTACTGGATATCTTATAAAGGCAAAGAAACAGAAGCCAGAAGTTAGAGGAAAGCCACAGGAAGGAGCCCCAAGGATTGCAAGAAGCCAGCACCAGCATAACTGTAGACTTCTGGGAGATACCATGGTATTGCCAATGCCTTGATTCTGGACTTCTAGCCTTTGAAATTATAGCCAATAAATTCCTGTTGTTAAGCTAACCCACTGGTATATGTCATAGCAGTCTGGCAAACTAAAAAAGATGACAGATAAGATATATAGACGACAGATAAGATAGATAGATAGATATAGATAGACAGATAATCAGAGACATGGAGGGTTAGGTAGGTAGGTAGGTAGGTAGGTAGACAGGTGGGTAGATGGGGGGGAGGTAAGTAAAGCAAGTATGACAAAGTCTTAACAGTTATTGAAGCCAAATGATGACTTTTGGGGGTTCATTATAATATTCTATTATTTTCATGTATGTTTGAATTTTTCAAAATAAAATTAAATTTAATATTTTAAAGTGTATATGAAAATTTTATAATCATAGAGATGGGGGACAATTTTAGACAGAAGAGAGAAAAAACAGAAACTACTAAAGAAATTATTGAGAGACTCGTTACATTAAATCTTAAATTTATGAACCTTGAAAACATTATGCTAAGTGAAATAAGCAAGGCACATAAGGACAAATATTGTATAATGGCACATATATGAGGAATCTAGAATTAGCAAATTTCACGGACACAGAAAGTAGATCAGAGGTTACCAGGGAATGAAGGAAGGGGGATGAGGGAGTTTTTGCTTGGAGGGTATCATAACTCAAAATATTTTGTGTGCTGCCTCAGCATCCATCTTACTTTGGCTAAGCCACTTGCCTCCACACTGACCTTTGGCCTAATTAATAAACAGCTTTCCATCCCTGGGGCCTAGACTCCCCAGGACGCAAACCCTTATCTGTGGCTACTGTCCATACCACCCACATAATCCACGTACTTCATCCTGAACCACAACTGGCCCCAAATGATAAACTAATCAATCCTTTTCTCTCACAGGAAATCTATTAATCTCCACCCCTGAGCCACAAAAAAGACACAAGATTATAGGGCCCTCTTACTTTGCTCATGTGCTACCCACTTGCTTGTTGAACCACCCCATCTGATCATGCTTCTCAGTAATCCCTGGAGGCACCCCTTTCTTTCTGGGACCTATGAGTAACAAACTATCTTTTCTCATCCCTTACGGGCTCACTTTCCCATTGTGTTGCACCTGACCTCCACCCGGACACAAATTTAAAATCCAACTTAACTAATTAGAGTCTCGTTAAAAAATAAAAATAATGATTTTTTTTGAAAAAGGAAATTAGGTGAAGAAAAAAAATCCTTAAACTTCATAAATAAATTAAAGACAAGTAACCAGCTGGGAAAAAATAGTTGCAATGAAAGTCCCCTTTGAGGAATGGTGAGAAAGGGGGAAAATTCAACTTCTCCAATTTGAATTCTTGATATTCTCACAAAAAGTGCAGACAACCAAAGCAATAGGCTGAGCCCCCAATCTTGGGGTTTGTTCATATGAAACTTGACCCCACAAAGGATAGGTCAAGCCTACTTAAAATTAGGACTAAGAGTCACCCCCAAGAGAACCTCTTTTGTTGCTCAGATATGGCCTCTCTCTCCAGCCAACACAACAAGCAAACTCACTTCCCTCCCCCTGTCTACATGGGACATGACTCCCAGGGCTGTGGCCCTTCCTGGCAACATGGGACAGAAATCCTAGAATGAGCTGAGACTCAGCATCAAGGATTGAGAAAAACTTCTTGCCCAAAAGGGGGAAGAGCAAAATGAGACAAAATAAAGTGTCAATGGCTGAGAGATTCCAAACAAAGTGGAGAGGTTATCCTGGTGGTTATTCTTATACACTAAATAGATATCACCTTTTAGTTAAGGTGTAATGGAGAGGCTGGAGGGAACTGCCTGAAAATGTAGAGCTGTGTTCCAGTAGCCATGTTTCTTAAAGATGATTGTATAATGATATGGCTTTCACAATGTGACTGTGTGATTGTGAAAACCTTGTGTCTGATGCTCCTTTTATCTACCTTATCAACAGACCGGTAAAACATATGGAACAAAAATAAATAATAGGGGGAACAAATGTTAAAATAAATTTTGTAGATTGAAATGCTAGTGATCAATGAAAGGGAAGGATAAGGGGTATGGTATATATTAATTTTTTTCTGTTTTTTTATTTCTTTTTCTGAATTGATGCAAGTGCTCTATGAAATGATCATGATGATGAATATGCAACTATGTGATAATATTGAATTACTTTTTATATATGCAGAATGGAATAATCATATGTTAAGAATGTTTGTGTTTCTTGTCATATTTTTTTTAATTTAAACATTAATAAATTTTAAAAAATAGTTGCAACATACATGATTGGATATTTTTGTATAAAATATCAAAATATCATGAATTAATTACAATAAACAAGCTAAAAAGTAGATCTATGATATGAACAGTTACTTGAAAGAAGAAGAAATAAAAATAGCAAAAGTACTCCACTAGTTATGAGGTAAAAAAGTTATAGTAATATTTTCACCAATATCTACATATTTTCTAAAGTTTTAAACATATATAACATCCATTATGGCAAGGCATTCTATGATGCTGTTAGAGTCTGGGGGCACTGCTTGGCAGCATCTACCAATAAATGTGTGCACCCTTTGACTCACGAAGTACAGTTCCAGGAATTTATAAGAAAGACACAAATGCATTTTGAAGCACTGTATATGAAACAGTGTTCAAAATAGCAGAAAAATGAAATAGCATAGATGTTCATCCTATCCAATAATCTATTCCAAATTTTACATTAAACTATTATAATTTCTTTTTTATTAGAGAAGTTGGGAGTTTACAGAACAATCATGCATAAAATACAGGATTCCGGTACACCACCCCACCACTAACACCTTGCATTACAGGCGTAATGGCATTATTATTGATAGAACTTTTTTTAATAAATTGTATTATTTTTTAATAATGGTTACCTTTGTTACAATTGATGACAGATACTTAAAACAGTTCAGTCTGTCATGCATTATTTACATTAGGTATATTTTTCCCATATACCACCCTATTAATAACACCTTGTATTAGTATGGTACACTTGTTATAATTCATGAAAGAACATTCCTATACTTCTATTAGCTATAGTCCACCATCTCCAGAAGGGTTCACTGTATTGTACAGTAATGTTTTATCTTTTAATTTTTATTCTAGTAACATCTACATCCTCTTTTAACCACATTGATCTATATAGTTCAGTGCTGTTCATAACACTCACAGTAATGTGCTACCAATACCCAATCCATCTCCACAGCTTTATCATCAGCCTAAACAGAAATTCTGTGCAAGTTAAGCATTAACTCCCCATTAACTCCCCATTCTCTAACACCATTCCATCTCCTGGTAAACTATATTCTAGATTCTCACTCTGTGTATGCTTCTGGGTATGCTTCTTATAATTAGTTCATTACAGGGAAATCATACAATTTTTGTCCTTTTGTGTCTGGCTTATTTCATGCAACATGATTATTTCAGGGTTCATCCATGTTGTAGCATGTGTCAGAGCTTCATTGCTTTTTACAGATGAATAATGTTACATTGTGTGTATACACCACTTTAATTTGTCCATTAATCTTTTGATGGACACTTGCATTACTACTTCTGAGTATTTTGAATAATGCTTCTATAAAGAATGGTAAAAATATCTGCTCAAGACCCTGCTTTCAACTCTTATGGGTGTATATCTAGAAGTGGATTGCTGGATGATATGGTAATTCTATAAGACTTAATTAATCCTACTGTAGCACTTATCATAGTGGATTTTAATTGCCTGTTTGTCTATAGCCATAAACTGTAAGCTTCTTAAACGAAAAGACTGTGTTTTATCCACCATTATATACCCAACATTTAGCAAGATCTACTACATAGTGTTCTGTTTTCATCAGAGGAAGGAATGGATGAATGGTGCATTGGTTGTTTTATCTCAGGCATCCTAGGTATAGAATGTATAAGAATCATGACTTTTAAAAATGTAGTGAAAACAGAAGGAGCTTTACATCCACTGGAATATTAACTTTAACTCCTGCACTCAGAGTTAGGATAAGGAAGGGTATAAAATATTAGATATAAGTTCTGAAGGAGCTGGTTTAAAAGAAAAGAAAGAAGGCAGGAAGACAAGAAGGAATGAAGGGTAGGATGGAGGGAGGTAGGGAAAATGACAGAGCGTAGAAAGAAAAGCAAAGGAGAGAGAGAAAGAAAAGGGAAGAAAAGATCAGCATTCTGGAGCAGAGACAGAAACTTGACATTTCCAGAGAGATGATAAATTATGGAAGCACTCTACCTTAAAAAAGAACTGTTTTATAATGTGGATCTCCTAAGAAGGGTAAAAGAGTCAGAAAGTCTTGACATTTCCTAACACTTTGAATTTTCATAGTTATCACTTCAGAAGAAAAGATAAGCCAATTTTTAAAGCATTCTGGGCATTCTAGGAAAGCTGTGAAGAAGCAAAGAAATAGCCCGTTTCCCATAGGATTCATAAAGGGCTATAGCTTTCTCTAAAAGCCAGAGTAATCCATTCATATGATCTGTAGGATGTTTCCTTTACTGCTTTCCTGCCTGAGATGATCACCAGTGTTTCTGTATAAGGCTGTTCTTCATGAATGAGGAAAAGGTGAAAGCAATTAAAGCACAGCTTTCTCTACAAACCCCAGCATACTGCATATGATAAAGAAATTCGGTATGGAAACCTGAAGGTAATTGTTTCCAAATGAATAGATGGAAATGACTGTCAACAGGCAGACATGGGAAAGAAAGTATAGAACAGAAACATGGAAGAGAATGAGAACTTATAGTTATACCTGAGAGTTCAGTTTGAATTCCCATTCTGCACTACCAAGAGCTTTAGAGAACTAGGTAATATTGAATATGGCACCCCCCTCCCCTATACACACGCATGTACAAACATACACACAGAATCCCATGACCTTTATCAAGTACCAATCAGAATTTCAGCAAACTTTGGGGGTGGAGGTATGTGAGGTATGGTTTACATTCTCATGACTTCTGACTTCTGAATTATTTTTGTGCTTCACTACACAAGTCCTGACATGAGATTCACTGCCTTCAAGTTTTACAAAGACAACATTCTATACAAAGTATTCCTAGGCATAGATTTACTGGAGCCAGTTGAAGGCATAGAGTGGAGATACATCCCAGCCAAGATAGCTTTCTGCCATCTTCTGATGCATCCCTCCTTTCCAGTCCCAGGAACTTTGATGGAAAGCAATATAACTCTTTCCTGCTCCTATATCCTAACTTACATATACTTTCATCAAAGTTTTCACTAGAACGCAAGACCTTCTTTTACCACATCCACCCTCCTTTGAAAGCAGTATTGCTTCAAATATCAATGATATTTTTGTTGTTGTTTTGTTATATCCAGCTCCAACATGGGCATCAGAAAGGAAAGTACATCTCTGAATTTCAACATGCTTGTCAGGTACCTTGGAGGAGGTTAATGTTATAGAAACTCTAAACAGGATAAGGGAAGTCAGTGAGTTCCTTCTGAATCTAGGGAGAGTAGAGAGATTTCCCTTAGTGGAATACCAATTGGAAACTGAAATGTCAATGAGACTAGCAGATCAGAATTCAGCATTTGTATGAATTAATCTTATAATTGTTTGGATGGACAAACTTCCTACAACCAAGGAGGCCCTAGGCAACTATCTATCTGCCTGTCCACTCCAGGTAAGTTAAGGTAACATGGATTTTGAAGCCATTGATGTTTGTTATCCTTTCATTTGACACTCTTATTCTAGCGTAAGGCTAGAGGTCTGGTCTTGGAGACAGAAACAGAAGTGAGGAAGCTGAACTGTGGGAAAAAATTATATACTGTTTCTGTAATCACTCATTCTACTAAATTTTCTTACTCTTCCTAATAGTTTTTCTTTTGCTTCTATTGGGTATTTCTAGTATATAATCCAACAACTAAAAATTATCATGTAGTTTTCTCCTTTCCACTTCTATATATCTTTACCTTTTGGATTTGTCTCATTTCATTGGCTGGTATTGCCAGAATGAGGTTAAATAGTGATGATGATAATGGACATTCATATCTTCTTCCTACATCTTCTTTTTTCCCTTCTCATTGGCTTCTTCCCCCCCCTCAAAATTCAATATGCCCAAATCTCCTCCAGAAAAATTTTAAAATATTTCTACCTCAAGCTATTATCCTTTTACTACTTCTCTCCAATATAAAACATCTTTGAAAAGTTATCTTTACTTTTCTCTACTTTATCACCTCAAAATCTCTTGTCAGTTTAATGCAGTCTAGCTTCTGTTCTTGTCAATCTAGAAAATTGCTCTAAGGTTACCAGTTAATTTTGCTTCCTATTTTCCATCCTCTTAGCATTTGATTTCTCCACAACTTTTGACACTATTTACTCTTTCAATAAGCACTCAAATTCCTCATTCTCCTCTCCTTCCTCTAGCCTCTGTGACCCTCTTTCCTAAAACGTCTGTGGTCTTCTCTTTCTCAGCCTACATTTCAATTGTAGGTGTCCCCGGGGATCTTCCCATCGCTGTCTCTGCAATACTTTTTCCCCTAGATAGTCTCATCCATTGACTCCCAAATCTATACTTTTGGACCTCCAGTTTAATATCAGCTGTATATCAGACATCTCAACTTAGACTTCAAAGAGACTTCAAATAGTGGATGTTAAAGGCCAAATAATATCTCCCTCTCTACTAATTTTCCTCCTCTTCCTGCATTCCATTGCTTGATCAGTGACATTTGCATCTACCCAGTTATCACATTTCAATTAAATAGCAGTTATTAAGCATCTACTCTGTGACAGGCAATATGTTAGCCATTACTGATACAAATGAACAAGGCAAAGGTCATCATCCTCAGTCTAGTGGAGAAAACCAAGTAGGCAGATCTAAAGGAATGTAGTACAAAATATAGTTGAAGTATGTGCAAAAAGTTATGGGAACGAGGAAGGGAGAGACTAACTTAGACTATGACAGAGAGATGCTTAGAAATGTTTTATAGGGGAAATATTACCCTGTCTCATTCATGAAGGATAAATAAGTCAGGTTGACAAAAAGGAAAGTGAGAGGATGATAAGGACCAACAAACTCTGAGGAAAAAGCTTCATTCAGGAAATGGCAGGAAGGAAGGCAGGTCCTGTTTAAGTTTGCTAAAGCTTCTGAAATGCAATATACAAGAAATGGAATGGCTTTTATAAAGGGGATTTATTAAGTTCCAAGTTAACAGTTCTAAGGCCCTAAAAATGTCCAAATAAGACATTCAGAGAAAGATACCTTGACTCCAAAGAAAGACTGATGTCTGTCATATGGGAAGGCATGCAGCTAGCGTCTTCTGGTCCTTGTTCTGTTACTTCCAGCTTCTGATTCAAGTGAATTCCTCTCTAAGTGTCTTGTGGATCCACACTTAGTTGCTCCAGGGCAAAACTCTGACTTTCATCTCTTAATTTAGCATCTCCTAGGGCCTGAAATTTCTTCTTTTCAGGTTCTGGCTATTTTTGTGAGTCCTTGCTTAGCCCCCAGACTATTTCTGTCTCAGTCTCCAAACATCTTTATCTATGTCAGCTCTGACCTGTCTCTCCTTGAGCTCTCTTAAGGACCCCAGTAAATTAATCAAGACCCACCTTGAATGGGCAGAGTTACATCTCCATCTAATCAAAAGGTCACATCCATAATTGAGTGTGCCATATCTCCATGGAAACAACCTAATCAAAAATTCCACTCTACAATATTGAATCAGAATTAGAGGAATATGGATTTTGGGGGGTACATAATGAATTTGACACAATCAACTAGGAGAACCTTTTTTAAAAAATATTTTTATTCATATATCTTCACACATATACAGTCCATCCAAAGTATACAATCAGTGACTCACAATGTCACCACATAGTTGTGTATTTATCACCATGATCATTTTTAGAATATTTGCATCACTCCAGAAAAAGAAATAAAAAGAAAAAACTCATATATCCCATACCCCTTACCTCTTTTTCTCATGACCACTAGTATTTCAATTTACCCAATTTTTTTTTTTACCCTAGAAGGAAAATCTTAAATTTCACTAAAGAATAAAATAGAGGAGAAGGAAGAGATTAGGGGAAGGGTTAAAAAATGCAAGAAGTTTATGTTTTAGTCACAATGAGGTTGAGATTCTTATGCAAACATTAAAATGGAGATATCTTATAGATAGACTATGAGTTTGGAATTTAGGAGAGCAGTTTGGAAAGAATTTGTTCAGTTGGGAATCATCATAATATAGAGGATAACTACAGATGAAGACACATTAACATTTTCTCACATGCAAAGGCTATTTGAGATTGTAAAAATACGTTAATCTTTCATGCCTCTCTGCCTTTCTGTGTGATGTTCCCTGTAACTAAAACACCCTCTTACCTCTCTTTTCACCTGTCAAATTTCTACTCACCCTTCAAACCCAGTTTGAATTCCAACTCTTCTGTGAAGCTTTCCCTGATTCCCCTGGGAAGAATAAGGTTCCCATAATATTTTTGTGTTTACTCTATAATAGAAACTAAAACATGTATTTTTAAAATATCTGTCACCTCAAACAGACTGGGTATCTTGAGAAAATGGACTAGGGTTTTTTCCAAAAACAACTTTTATTAAAGCATTTATCAGTCAAAGTTTTACACTCTCTTTAAAGAGACTGGAAAAACAACCTAAGCATCAGGAAGCCTGGATCTTCCAAAAACTTTACAGGCAGCCACTAGTCACATTTTTTAAAATTTCCCTCCTTTTTTGAGTGTGCTAACGATACATAGAGAGAACCTTGGAGATGCAACAAGGAAGAAAATGAAGCAGCTGTGAGAAAGATTGAGGTTCTGTTCTAAGAATTATTCATATTCAGTGACTTGTTTAACGCAAAGTTAAACAAAACAGGCATCATCTCTGTCCTAATATGTCAAGCACTTAAGAGTGAACAACAGTAAGATGTCATAATACTGCATGACACATGCTATGGGCAGGTGCTGTGGGAGAAGACAGAAGTCACCTGCCCCAGATTTGAGGAGTCAGAGAAAATTAGTGCATAATAGGTGTAGGGTTTCTCTTTGGGGAGATGAGAAAAATTTAGCAATGGGAAGTGGTGACGATACCAAAATATTGTGAATATGATTAATCCCATTGAAAGGTATGCCTGGGAATGGTTGAGATTGGAAAGTTTATGTTGTATATATGCTCTTACAATCAAAAAAAAAAAAGAAAAGAAAAGAAAAAAGATCAACTGAAAAAACAGTGGTCATCTCCCTGATAACATGGGACATGACTCCCAGGGATGAGTGTGGCCTGGTGTAGGGGGATTGAGAATGCCTTCTTGACCAAAAGAGGGAAAAGAAATGTAAGAAAATAAGGTTTCAGTGGCTAAGAGATTTCAAATAGAATCAGAAGATCATTCTGGAGGTTACTCTTATGCAAACTTCAGCCAGGTATTACAAATTGCCATGGTATGCCATGCCCCAACCAACTGTATTCCTCAAAACCATAAAGAAAACCCAGGGCTCTAACTAAGACTCTATAAAAGTTTTACTTATCAAGTTTATTTTTCAGAACCGTAAACCCTCCAGATTGTTACTATGCCAGATAAGCTCTGAAACTTAGAGGTGCCAGTGTCTCCCAGATCATCAACCAGTTGCATTCCCCTACCCCATAATGTCGACACCCCTTTTCAACACGAAGGAGTCCAAGAGCGGTCATTGTCCAAATATCCCTGAAGATTGAGAGAATGATCAAACGACCAGGAGGAGTTGTAACAGAAGTTAGGATTTAAACAATGATTACAACTGTAGATATTTCATTTTGGTTTCTAGTGCATTAGAACAGTCAGAAGAAAATACCTAAAATTGTGGAACTATAGCCCATACTATACTATGAAATTTGCTCTATAACTACTTGTTAAACTGTACTTTGAAATTTATCACTTGTATGTATGTATGTGTGTGTGTGTATACACATATATTTCACAATAAAAATGTTTAAAAAAGAGAAAGTGATCATTGATTGCAATACAAATAAATGCTAAGGGTGGGATCTAGCAAAGGAGGAGAAAAAGACTCAAAGAGACATTCTTGAGACATATGAAAATTGGAATATAGACTGTAAGCTTTGTATCAGTGTTAAATTTCTTGAACTTGATAATTGCAATAAGGTGATTACATAAGCGAATATTTTAGCTCTTAGGTAGTGTACATGGCAGTATTAAGTGTTCAAGGAGCATAACGTTTACAATCCACACTCAAGTGTTCAGAAAATGGATTTATAGATGGACAGAATTATACAACAGATATAGCAAAACGTTAAAATTTGTAGATCTGAGTATCTGGAAATTGAGGTATGTTGGAGTTCTCTATATGGGGTTTATGATATTTTTGTAACTCTCCTGTAAGTTTGAAAGTATTTCAAAATAAAAGTTAGAAAAATAAAAAGAGGTCACCAAAGGGGGAAAAAGGTTAAAAAAAAATGTATTGCAAGCCTTTTATGTCCCATTTTCTTTGATTCTTCCTTTTTCTTTCAATTTATCAAACTCCTTCTAACCCCAATTTCCTTTTCCTCTCAACCTAGACCCTGTGGTTAATTATCTGAACAATTCTCTTCCCTATATCCTGAAATTCAGTGAACACATTTTTCTGTTTGGAATCTCAGTATCCTCAAAGGAAAGCACATATTAATTTGTGTCTTAGACAGTTTCATCTTTCTGAAGGTTAAAGAAGTAATAAGCAAAACTGTATCACTTGGACATTGTACATTATTGAAGGTTACAAGTTAATGTGTATTCTCACCTCACAGCACATACCAAATAAATCCCAGGTTATTTATAGATTCAACTGTTCAAAAAAATTCTACCATTAGAACAGATTCAGGGGCTGTAGATCCCATGAGCATGTCTTTAAAATTTTGTAGAGTAGCAACTTCAGCTATACAAGAGATAAATGTTAAAAACTCTAAAAAATGGAATGATAGCAAGCACTGAATCTCCCTAACCATAGTACTAGCAAAAAAAAATTGTGGAGATTATGGTTGGAAAAAAGAATGTAAATATTATATGCTGTGACAATGGAGAAATGTTATACAATAAATAGCAAAAGTTGGAGGAGGGACACATGAAGCAATGTCATTTTTTACCCTTGTGTCAAAAGATATTATTTAAAGTTAATAAACCTGTTAGATATAAGTATATTTAAGGAAACTGGGGTAAACACAAAAACAATTTAATGAACAAAAATATAGTAGTGGAGGGGAGGAAATGGAGGCAAGAAAGTATAAATAAATTATTGATCTCTGCAATGGTTGGAAGTCAGTAGATGCTGAAGAAAAAGAAGATGAAATGTTTTATATAAATTTATTTACAAATTTATATGTTACATAAAGAAATTAACAGAACAAAAACACAAAACTTTCAATTTTCCAGCACACACACATGTGTGCATACACACACACAAATGCTCTTAGAATTTGATCCGGTCACTCCACTTCCAGGATAGGTACACGAGAGGATTCATTTCAACAATGTATTAGCAAAATATTGGGGAAATCTATACATCAATAGGGGGTTGGTTAAGCAATGATTTATCTGTACAATGACACTGTATGCATCCAACTACATGGATGCTGAGGCAAATCAATATGTACTGAAATACTCAAAATACACCATTACATTAAAAAAGAATGCACAGAACAATGCATACAGTAAGCTACCATTTTTGTAGAAAAAAGGACTATCTGAGCGGTATGACTGGGTGCAGTTATGTGTGCATGTATGCATGTGTGTGGTCTAGAAAGATATCTATAAAAGAGAAAAAATTATTAATTCTGGGAGGGACACTGGTAGGAGACAGGAATGACAGACTCATTTCATGCTGTATTCCCTTTTGTATCTGTTGGATGGATCACAGACCATCTTTATGTGATGTCTACTCAAAAATTAATCAATTTTTACAAAAAAACAGGATTTTTACATTTGTAGAAATAAATGAACACTCAAACAAGAATAAACAAGGCTATTTATTCAGATCACAGGAGTCAGCCACCATCACTTATGTTTGGCAGGCAGAGTAGGAAAACTTTCCCATGGAAAAAGGGAAGACTTCATATATGACATATTTGGAGGCTGTTGGCATGGGGAGATTGAAGTCAGGTTGACTAGAAATGGAGTATCCTATGTCATTGGTTAGGGGACTGTTCTAGTTTGCTAGCTGCTGGAATGCAATATACCAGAAACAGAACGGCTTTTAAAAAGAGGAATTTAATAAATTGCTAGTTTACAGTACCAAGGCCGAGAAAATGTTCCAATTAAAGCAAGTCTATAGAAATGACCAATCTAAGGCATCCAGGGAAAGATACCTTGATTCAAGATGGCCGATGAAGTTCAGGAGTTCTTTCTCAAGTGGAAGGGCACCTGGTGAACACAGTCAGAGTTTCTCCCTCCTCTGGAAAGGCACATGGTGAACATGGTCAGGGTTCCTCTCTCATCTGGAAGGGCACATGGCAAACATGGCATCATCTGCTAGCTGCTTCTCCTGGCTTCCCATTTCATGAAGCTCCCTGGGAGGTGTTTTCCTTCTTCATCTCCAAAGCACTGACTGATGGACTCTCTGCTTCATGGTGCTGCAGCATTCTCTGCTCTCTCTGAATCTCTTTCTCCAAAATGTTTCCTCTTTTATAGGACTCCAGTAATCCAATCAAGACCCACCCAAATGGGTGGAGACATGTCGTCTCCTAATCCAATTTAACAACCACTCTTGACTAAATCACATTATCCAGGGAGACGATCCAATCACAGTTTCAAACATACAGTACTGAAAAGGGATTATTCTACCTTTATGAAATGGGATTTTGGTTAAAACATGGATTTTCTAGGGGGCATACTTCCTTTCAAACCAGCCGAGGGACCACATTTGGCTTTCTCTGTTTGGTCCTAAGTTGGAAGCAGAGGCAAATATTAGGGAAGCTATCGGTTACTGATCAAGTTTTGGCTATTTGGGGACAACTGTTGTAGGGGTGGTGGTTTGGCTCCCTGGACTGAAAGCTGCAGGTAGTGGGCCAGAGTTTCCTATTATTGTCCATTTGTGTACTCAGGTTCTCACATTTCACTGTGAAAATGTTTATATTTTCACTAGGATTTTTCCTTTCATTCTATTTAGGAACACTAACATATTTCTTTTTTTCTTAATTTTTTATTGCAAATCTTCACACACATATATACTATACATGGTGTACAATTAATGACTCACAATATCATCATATAGTTGGGTATTCATCACCATGATCATTTTTTTGAATACTTGCATCACTCCAGAAAAAAGAAATAAAAAGAAAAAACTCATGCATACTATACACCTTACCCTCCCTCTCACTGACCACTAGTATTGTTATCTTTCCATTTTTTTACCCCTTAATCCCCCCTATTTATTTACTTTTTGTCCTTATTTTTTTACTCATCTGTCTATAACTTGGATAAAGGGACCATCAGCCACAAGGTTTTCACACTCATATGGTCACATTGTAAAAGCTATATAGTTATACAGTCATCTTCAAGAATCAAGGCTATGGAACACAGTTCAACAGTTTCAGGGACTTCCCTCTAGCCACTCCATTACACCATAAACTAAAAAGGGATATCTATATAATACATAAGTATCAACCACCAGGATAACCTCTCAACTCTGTTTGAAATCTCTCAGCCACTGAAACTTTACTTTGTCTCATTTCTCTCTTCCCCCTTTTGGTCAAGAAGTCTTTCTCAATCTCTTGATATTGGGTTCCGGCTTATCCTAGGATTTCTGTCCCATGTTGACAGGGAGATTTACACTCTTGAGAGTCATGTCCCACGTAGGAGGGAGGGCAGTGAGTTCACCTGCTGAGTTGGCTTAGAGAGAGAGGCCACATCTGAGCAACAAAACAGGTTCTCTGGGGGAGACTCTTCGGCCTAATTTTAAGTAGGCTTAACCTATCCTTTGCAAGAGTATGTTTCATAGGGCTGAATCCCAAGATCAAGGGCTTGGCCTATTTATTCAGTTGTCCCCACTATTTGTGAGAATATGAAATTCTCCAAATGGGGAAGTTGAATATTTCCTCCTTTCTCCCCATTCCCCCAAGGGGATTTTGCAAATACTTCTTTATTCACTACCCAGATCACTCTGGGATTTATCAGGGCATCACGTTAACCTGGACAACCAACAAAATCTCACACGGTATTCAAGATTCCATGTACTTATGGTGTTCAACTAAACTGATCATACAAGTTAAATTAGGAAATGCACTACCCAAAATACAAATTTTGCACGAAATAAACATCTCTCCCTTTGGTCTCACACAGAACTTGAAGTTTTAAAATATGGGCAATATCATCCTTTACTCAGTCTTCTGATATACCTTAGTCCTGTCCAGATCAGCTCCATTCATATCTCTACTCGATGTTTGATCACTTTTTCAACTTTTCAAACAGTTCCTGTATGAGATATGATGACTTTCATAGCTTCAGAGGTCTAACTCTAAGTCTCAGGTGTCACATAAATGCCCGAAGTTTCTGGGAAAGACTGTGTTATACACAAACAGCTCAGTATCTCATAATTTAGAATTAACAGTTACGCCTCCTGAATAAATGTGACTGCTGTAAGAGCTTACAATCTAGGACCCTTTACAATAAGCCCCAACCTTATAACCCATGCTCTCGACTTTAGTTCACCGAATTTTTATATTATAGTTAGTTCATATGATTGTGGATGATAATATTTGACTTTTTGTTCCTGACATTTTATTCAACATACAACTTTTAAGGTTCATTCAACTGGTTGCATGCCTCACAACTTTATCCCTTCTTGCAGTGCTCAGTAATCCATTGTATGTATACATCATAGTTTTCCCTTCCATTCTTCAATCGCTCTACCCTTAGGCCATCTCCATTCATTGTGGATAGGGAACATTGCCACCAGAAACACCAGTGAGCAGGTGTCCATTCGTGTCCCCACACTCAGTTCCTCCAGGTATATACTGAGCAACGGGGTTTCAGGATCATATGGCAAACCCACCCCTAGCCTCCTGTGGAACCACCACACTGCCCTCCAAGTGGCTGCACCTCTCATTTCCCTACCGACAGAGAATAGATACATCTCTTTCTCTGCATTTTCTCTAGCACCTGTTTCTCTCTGTTCATTTTTAAACAGTTTTATTCACACATCATACAATCCAACCTAAGTGTATAGACATTCCTTCACCACCATACTCTATCTGAAGATATTTCCTTCTTCTACAAATAATCTATACCCCTTTCCCAATCCCCCCACCTGTTAACATTTGGTTTTGGCATAATCCCTTTGTTACAGTCAGTGGAAGCATATTACAATGTTACTGTTGACTATAGACCATAGTTTACATTGATTGTACTTTTTCCCATATTCCATCTGTTCTAGTTTGCTAGCTGCTGTAATGCAATATACCAGAAACAGTGGCTTTTAAAAGGGGAAATTTAGGGCGGCTGCCGTGGCTCAGCAGGCAGAGCTCCGACCTGCCATGCTGAGGTCTGGAGTTTGATCCCTGGTGCCTCCTGCCGATATGCAAATTTAAAAAAAAAAGGGGGGGGGGGAATTTAATAAGTTGCTAGTTTACAGTTCTAAGGTTGAGAAAATGTCCCAATTAAAGCAACTCTATAAAAATGTCCAAATTAAGTCACCAACAAGAGGTTACCTTCACTCAAGAAAGACCGATGAAGTTCAGGGTTTCTTTTTCAACTGGAAAGGCATATGGCAAATATGGTAGGTCTGCTAGCTTTCTCTCCAGGCTTCTTGTTTCATGAAACTCCCCCAGGGACATATTCCTTCTTTATCTCCAAAGATCTCTGGTGGCGTGGGCTCTCTGCTTCATGGCTCTCATCATTCATCATTTTTCTCTGCTCTCTCAGAATCTCAAGACTTTTCCAAAATGCTTCCTCTTTTAAAGGATTCCAATGAAATAATCAAAACCCACCTGGAATGGGTGGAGTCATATCTCTCTCTATTCAAAAATTCATACCCACAATTGAATGAGTCACATCTCTGTGAAGAAAACCTAATCAAGTTTCTAACCTACATTATTAAATAGGGATTAAAAGAAATGGTTGCCTCCACATGATGGACTAAACATGGCTTTTCTAGGGTACATAATCCTCTCAAACCAGCACACCATCTATTTTCAGCACCCTGTAATATTGATGTTCATTTATTCTCCCTCATGCAAACACATTTTTAAATTTGTACATTTAATCACCATCTTTCTACACTCTAGGCATTCCTAAAGTATACCATCTCAATCTTTATCCTCTATCTTTCTGGTTTCATACATGCCCCCAGCCCTTCTCTCTCTATCATACTCATATTCAGCTTCATTCAGTATACTTATATTATTATGTTACAATCAGATAGTATTGTGCTCTCCATTTCTGAATTTTTACAGTTAGACCTGTTGCACAATCTGTATTCCTTCAGCACCAATTGCCAATCTCTACCCTACTTCTATCTTCTGAAAACCTGTGTTCTTAACTTAGATTCTCCAAGTTCACTCATTAATGTTAGTTCATATTAGTGAGGCTGTACAGTATTTGTCTTTTTCTTTCTGGGTAATTTCACTCAGCATAATGTACTCAGGGTCCATCCACAATGTTACATACTTCATGACTTTATTCTGTCTTACAGCTGGATCATATTCCATCGTCTGCGCATACCACAGCTTGTTTAGCCACTCATCCGTTGATGGACATTTGGGCTGTTTCCATTTCCTGGCAATTGTAAATAATGCTGCTATAAACATTGGTGTGCAGATGTCCATTTGTGTCCTCTGAACAGATACCTAGCAATGGGATTGCTGAATCATATGGCAATTCTATACTTAGCTCCCTGAGGAACCACCAAACTGCCTTCCAGAGCAATTATACCATTTTACATTCCCACAACAGTGGATAAGTGTGCCTTTTTCTCCACATCCTCTCCAGCACTTGTTGTTTTCTGTTTGTTTGTTTTTTTACAATGGTCATTCAGGTGGGTGTCAGATGATATCTCAATGTGGTTTTGATTTGCATTTCCCTAAGAGCCAGTGAAGTTGAGAATCTTTTCATGTGCCTTTTAGCCATTTGTATATCCTCTTCTGAGAAATATTTGTTCATGTCTTCTGCCCATTTTTAATTGAGTTGCTTGTCTTTTTGTTGTTGAGTAGAAGAATCTCTCTATATATTCTGGATCCAAAACCCTTATCTGATATGTGGTTTCCAAATATTGTCTTCCATTGTATAGGCTGCCTTTTTACTTTCTTGACAAAGTTCTTTGATGCACAAAAGTGTTTAATTTTGAAGAGTTCCCATTTATCTTTTTCTTTCTTCAATGCTCATGCATCTAGGAAACCACCTCCTATTACAAGTTTTATAAGATATTTCCCTACATTTTCTTCTAAAAGTTTTATGGTATTAGCTCTAAATGTTTAGGCCTGTGGTCCATTTTTGAGTTAATTTTTGTATCACATGTGAGATATGGATCCTCTTTCATTCTTTACATATGGCTATCCAGTTCTCCAAGCACCATTTATTGAAGAGACTGCTCTGTCCCAGGTGAGTTGGCTTGACCACCTTATCAATGATCAGTTCTTCATTGATGAGAGGGTCTATACCTGAACACTCTATTCGATTCCATTGGTCAGTATATCTATCTTTATGCCATTGCCATGCTATTTTGACCACTGTAGCTTCATAATATGCTTTAAAGTCAGATAACACGAGACCTCCCACTTTATTTTTCTTTCTCAAGACAGTTTTAGGTATTCAGCCACCCTTCCCTTCCAAATACATTTCCTACTGGTTTTTCTATTTCTGCAAAGTAAGTTTTTTGGAATTTTAATTGGTATTGCATTGAACCTATAAGTCAATTTGGGAAGAATTGACATCTTAACTATACATAGTCATCTAATCCATTAACATGGTATGCCCTTCCATTTATTTAGGTCTTCCATGATTTCTTTTACCAATTTCATGTCGTTTTCTATGTATAAGTCTTGGTATCCTTAGTTAAATTTATTCCTAAATATTTTATTCTTTTGGTTGCTATTTTAAATGGAACTTTTTTCTGGATTTCCTCCTCAGGTTGCTCATTACTAATGTATAGAAACAGTACTGATTTTGGGGGGTTGATCTTGTACCCTGCCACTTTGCTGTACTCAGTTATTAGCTCTAGTAGCTTTGCTGTGGATTTTTTGGGATTTTTAACATACAGTATCATTTCATCTGCAAACAGTGAGAGTTTTACTTCTTCCTTTCCAATTTGGATGCCTTTTGTTTCTTTTTCTTGTCTAAGTGCTCTAGCAGAACTTCCAGCACAATGTTGAATAACAATGGTGACTGTGGATGATGATGTTAACTTTGGGTTTTTCATATATTTCATACATATATACACCATATATATATATATATATATGTGAAATATTTTGAATATTCCCTTTACCATGTTGAAAAAGTTCCCTTCTGTTCTTGTTCTTTGAAATGTTTTCATCAAGAAAGGATGTTGAATTTTGTCAAATGCCGTTTCTGCATCAATCGAGATGATCATATCATTTCTCTGCTTTGATTTGTTGATGTGGTATATTACATTAATTGATTTTCTTATGTTGATCCATCCTTGCCTACCTGAAGTAAATCCCACTTCATCATGGTGTATAATCCTTTTAATGTGCTACTGGATTCGATTTGCAAGTATTTTGTTGAGAATTGTTGCATCTATATTCATTAGAGAGATTGGTCTGTAATTTTCTTTTCTTGTAGTATCTTTGTCTGGCTTTGGTATGAGAGTGATGTTGGCTTCATAGAATGAGTTATGTAGCTTTCACTGCTCTTCAATTTTTCCAAAGAGTTTAAGCAAGATTGGTACTATTTCTTTCTTGAATGCTTGGTAGAATTCACGTGTGAAGCCATCTGGTCCTGGACTTTTCTTTTGGGGGAACTTCTTGATGACTGATTCAATCACTTTACTTGTGATTGGTTTGTTGAGGTCATCTGTTTCTTTTCAAGTCAATGCTAGTTGTTCATACCTTTGTAGGAAGTTGTCTATTTCATCTACATTGTCTAGTTTATTAGCATACAGTTGCTCACATATCCTCTCATTACTTCCTTTATTTCTGCAGGGTCAGTGGTTATGTCTCCTCTTCCATTTCTGATTTTAGGGAATTGCATCCTCTCTCTTTTTCTTTTTGTCAACCTAGCTAAGTGTCCATCAATTTTATTGATTTTCTCAGAGAACCAACTTCTGGTTTTGTTGCATAAATATTTATGATTGTTATGTCTTCTTGTTGAATTGTTCCTTTTATTAATACATAGTGTCCTTCTTTGTCTCTTGTTTTACATTTGAAATCTAATTTGTCAGATATTAGTATAGTTACTCCTGCTCTTTTCTGATTGTTGTTTGCATGAAATATCTTTTTCCAACCTTTCACTTTCAACCTACTTTTGTCCTTGGGTCTAAATGAGTCTCCTGTAGACAGCATATAGATGGGTCCTGGTTTTTAATCCATTCTACCAGTCTATGTTTTTTTATTGGGGTGTTTGATCCATTAACATTTAGTGCTATTACTGTAAAGGCAATACTTTCTTCTACCATTTTGCCTTTTGGATTTTATATGTTTTTCTAGTTTGCTAGCTGCCAGAATGCAATATACCAGAAACAGAATGGCTTTTGAAAAGGGGAATTTGATAAGTTGCTAGTTTACCATTCTAAGGCTGAGAAAATGTCTCAATTAAAACAAGTCTATAGAAATGTCCAATCAAAGGCATCCATCCAGGGAAAGATACCTTGGTTCAAGAAGGCCAATGAAGTTCAGGTTTCTCTCTCAAGTGAGAAGGCATATGGCAAACACAGTCAGGGCTTCTCTCTCATCTGGAAGGGCACATGGTGAACATGGCATCATCTGCTTGCTTTCTCTCCTGGCTTCCTGTTTCATGAAGCTCCCCGGGAGGCATTTTCCTTCTTCATCCCCAAAGGTCACTGGTTCGTGAACTCTCTGCTTCATGGTGCTGCAGCATTCTCTGCTCTCTCTGAATCTCCTTCATTCTCCAAAATGTTTCCTCTTTTATAGACGCTAGAAACTTATCAAGACCCATCCAAATGGGTGGAGACATGTCGTCACCTAATCCAGATAACAACCACTCTTGATGAAATCACATCTCCAGGGAGATGATCTGATTACAGTTTCAAACATACAGTATTGAATAGGGATTATTCTGCCTTTATGAAATGGGATTTAGATTAAAATATGGCTTTTCTAGGGGACAAACCTTCTTTCAGACCAGCACATATGTCATATCGAATTTTTTTTCTCTTCACCTTTACTGATAGTCTTCATTTCTCTTCTCCAGACTTCTCTCTCCTGTCTTTTCCTATCTGCCTGTAGTGCTCCCTTTAGTATTTCTTACAGAGCTGGTTTCTTAGTCACAAATTTTCTCAGTGATTGTTTGTTTGAAAATTTTTTAATCTCCCCCTTTTAATCTCCTCT
>PVIY010010542.1:0-29302 GCA_004026745.1 Myrmecophaga tridactyla | reverse complement strand
GGCACCTTCACCTGGCCAAGTTGACATCTGAATCTAAGTACCACACCATGGTTTCTGCTGAGAAATCCACACATACCCTTTTGGGCTTCCCTTGTATGTGATGGACTGCTTTTCTCTTGCTGCTTTCAAAATTTTCTATTTCTTTTTGACATCTGACAATCTGATTAGTAAGTGTCTTGGAGTATATTTATTTGGGGTATGCTGAATTTCTTGGGTCTGTAATTTTATGTCTTTCATAAGAGATGGGAAATTTTCAGTAATTATTTCCTCCATTAGTCTTCTCTCCCTTTTCCCTTCTCCTTCTGAGACACCCACAACATGTACATTTGTGTACTTCATGTTGTCATTTAATTCCCTGTGACCCTGCTCATATTTTTCCATTCTTTTCCCTATATTTTCTTTTGTGTGTCAGATTTCAGATGTCCAGTCCCCTACTTCACTAATCAATCCTTTCTTCTGCCTCTTTGAATCTATTGATGTAGGTTTCCATTGTTTTTGTCATCTCCTGTGTTGTACCTTTCATTCCCATCAGTTCTGTGATATCTTTTTTCAAACTGATTTCTTCTTTTTGTTCACCCAATGCCTACTTTATATCCTCCCTCAACTCAGTGACTGTTCGAACATCCTGAATTAGCTCTTTCGACTCCTGTAACTCATTTGAATTGTTGGTTTGTTTCTTTGACTGGGCCATATCTTTGATTTTCCTAGTATGACTCATTATTTTTTGCTGGCTTCTAGGCATTTGATGTCCTTAGTTAGTTTATTCTGGAGGTTGTTTTCACCCCTTTACCTAGGATTTTCTTGCTGGATAGCTTTATTTTCTATCTGTTCTTTGACATTCAGTTCAACTTATTATAGACCGCTAGCATAGGTTCTGTTTAACTGATCAGAATTTTTCAGTTCTTGTTTTTCTGTTTCTTGTCCTGCCTATACGTAGCCCCCCCCCCCCCTTTTTTTTTTGAGGATGGCCTCCTCAGATATCTTAGACCCCAGTCAGACTTTCCCAGACAGGACTGGCCTCCTCTCAGGAGGAAAGGGTCACCTGCAACAGTTTTCCCTGAGGGTAAGACCCACTAGATTGACAGACTTTCCTTTGAAGCCTCTAGACTCTGTGCTTTTCCTGTCCTGCCCTGCATGTGGCTCTTGTCTGCTTAGCTTCCCACCAGTATAAAGTGATGTGGTGCCTTTCATTTCAACAGACTCTCCCTGCTGGGAACATGGTTGAAACAGAGGTGGATTGTAGGTTGGCATTAATTGCTTCAGTTTCTAGTCCCTGGAGACTGAATTCCTTGAGGGAGGGATTCCATTTGAGGGATTCCACTTGAGCTGGGCCCCACCTTTCTCTTGGAGAGAGTACAGCCTTTAGGGAATTAACTTCTTTCACCTGATCAGTTACTTTGTCTCTCAGACCAGTTTAATTCCACCCCTGGCTGGGGCAGAGCTGGAGCCTGAGAAGGATTCCAGTTCTTAAGGAGTACAAAAAAAGAAAAAGAAAAGAAAACTTTTCAGAGCAGGACCTGGGCTCCTTGGGTTTGTCAATCAAGAGCTTAAGTTAGTGTGTGGCTCTGTGTATCTCCAGGCTCTATGTGCCCCTTTTTTTTAGGATACAGCCCTTTTCCAGTCTTTTGTGCTGTCTGACTCAAAAAGCCTCTGTTTTGTTTTGTTTTTCCCATCAGCCCCACCCCCTCTCTGCTGGGGCAAAATTCCTAGTACCTTTAGTGCTTATTCCAGGTTTATCTCTGCTGGGGGTCTATTTTCAGTAGTCAGAATTTATTAATTAATTCCGCAGTTGGAACTTGGTTGAGCTAAGCCCTTGCTGCTACTAAAGTCTGTTTCCTTTCCCCTCCGGGAACCAGCCTGCAGTGCCCATGTGGGAGCGGCGCCAGCCTCCATGGCTTGGGGGACTTCAGTTCTGTATAGGGTTTCAGCTGGTCCAGCTTGTCCAGACTGGTGTACGCTGTGTGTCTGGTCACTGATGTGGCCCCAGCAGTTGTTCTGTACAGTTCCTGGCTATTTACTAGCTGGTCTGGAGGACAAACTAAATTCCACACCTCACTAAGCCACCATTTTCCTGACATATTCTTAATAATTTTTTTCAGTTTGCAGTTGTAACCATTTCTTAATCAAAAAACTTTTCCTAGCCTTATATTTTTCAGTCCAGCATTTTAATTGTTTTAATATACTATATGTAATAAGTGGTTAATGTAAAAATGGAACAATTGACTCATAGTTTTACCTAAAACTTTCAGCATTTTAATTATGGCAAATTCCTGGTTTGGACACTTTGGTGGTAATAGGTGAATAAAGAAATAAATCTATCAAGATTAATGAACTAGAGGCAGATTCAACCACGTACATATAATATGTCACATTCTTTGTCATTTGAGTTTTGGTGTGGATGAGACCTAACTTTCTGCATCACAGGAATCCATTCTTGATCTTCTTATGCTTTAAAATACCACTGAGTCTGGTGGTATTACCAGCAGAGACTGACCTGAGAATAAAAAAGATCGTGAAGAAACTAGACCAGCTGATCCCACCCAGACCTTTCACCCTCCTGAGCACCACCACCAGGGCAGCACACGGCAGAGCCACCATCCTCAACCCTCGAGACACCTACTACAGGAGAAATCAGCTAAACATCCTGCTGGAGGAAAAGGATGACTTGGGACGCAGGAAGGCATATGGCGTTCCTGCCGACTACAAGGTCATAAAGTCTGAGAGTGATGCCCAGCTGTCTAGAAACTCCAGTGATATTTGCCTGAGGAGCCCTCTCCACAAACAGCATTTGCTTTCTGACCCATCATACCCCTTGTTGCTCAGATCTCAGACCAGAATGCTTCTGAGGCTCCCCTAGTGACTATCCAGGAGAAAACTGCCTAGAAAAATCTGTCAGCTTCTCTCCAGCTACAACACTGACTTAGATGAACTGATGAAGTATAGCTGGTGTATTAGTTAGGGTTCTCTAGAGAAACAGAATCAACAGGGAACACTCACAAATATAAAGTTTATAAAAGTGTCTCATGTAACGGCGGGAACACAGAGTCCAAAATCCACAGAGTAGGCTGTGAAGCCAACAATTCGAAAGGAGGGTCTGGACGAACTCCATAGGAGAGGCTCACCAGCCGAAACAGGAAGAGCCTGTCTCTTCTGAATCCTCCTTATAAGGCTTTCAGTGATTAGATTAAGTATCACTCATTGCAGAGGACATGCCCCTTTGGCTGATTACAAATGGAATCAGCTGTGGATGCAGCTGACATGATCATGATTTAATTCTATGAAATGTCCTCATCACAACAGACAGGCCAGCACTTGCCCAACCACCACTTGGCCAAGTTGACACATGAACCTGACCATGACAGCCGGCCAGGGGTTCCCAGGGAGGTTTGTCCTGGAACCTGGAGACTCCTGTCAGGCTATCTCCCAGAAAACATTGAAACGAGGAAGTTGACCCTGCAGTGAAAGTGGGAGGAATATTTTGGCTTCACTGAGCTGTATTATGACTCTTAAAATGAGGAGCATTATTAAGATGCCTACAGATTCACATTGACATCCCAAGGACAAACCTTCTCATTCCATTGTTCCAGCAACCACTTGTACAGGAGGTCTTTGAAAAAATTCTATTTATTTGAGTCATCTGACACTCTGCCATTGGTAATGTCCAGGGAATTAATGAGCTGGTCATTCTATTCTTTGTCATCTTCCTCTAGAACATGTGGAAGAGGATGTGGAGAACTTTGATGTGATCACCTTGTCTCAGGACATGCTGCAAAGCATTGAAGCCAACAGCTTTTGGTGCATGAACAAGCTGCTGGATGGAATCCAGGATAACTACCCCTTTGTACAACCAGAGGTCCAGAAGAAGGTCAAGGCACTAGAAGAGCTTGTCAGCCAGATTGATGCGCTCTTACATAATGACTTCAGGAAATATGAGATTGAGTACCTACAGTTTGCTTTTCATTGGATGGACAATTTCCTTATGTGGGAGCTTCCCCTGCACTGCACCATCATGCCTGTGGGACATATACCAGTCTTAACCAGAAGGGTTCTTCCACTTTGATCTACATGTGTGCCACCTTCTTGATCAAGTGAAGGAAAGAGATCTTGGATGAGGAGGACTTTCAGGATCTCCTCATGCTGCTACAGAACCTACCCATAATACACTGGGCAAAGAAGAAATTGGGCTGCTTCTCGCTGAGGCATACAGATTCAAGTACATGTTGGCTGATGCCCCCAGCCACTACTGCCGATAGGTGATATCTACCCATGGGACCCAGACTGCCCCATCTCTGGTGGCAATTGGATCATTGTAGCCATTTTGCAAGCCTTGGAACCCAGCTAGGAACCATTTCTGCTATAAAAAGCTCACACCTGCCACCCAAGTCTTAACTTTCTGGGGTGCCTGTCTACCACTCCATGTCTCTGGGTGTGTCTCTTGGACTACTGTCAGTATTCTATGCCATGTGGATGGGCCCAGCTGTGGGACAGGACAGAAAAGGAGGTACAGGGTTGTCTGCCCTTTTAAAAGAAACTGGGCAAAAGAAGGGGAAGTCTCAGGATCTCAACTCAATGGTCTCTACATAGACTAGCTGTCTCATCTCCCCAGACCAACTGTTACTGATGCTTTTCGTGACAAAGTTTGATTTGATCACAGGTCAACATCCCATATGTTTAAGATTCCTGACCCCTTCCTCTCTCTCATTTCCTAGCCCTTCTCCTGCCCTAGATTGAGCCCGTGAAAAGCAGCTGTTCAAGACCATTGCTCTCAGATGGATGAGGCACTGATGCTTTTCGCTCTGGGAAGAGACCTACACCCAAAGGCTAAGAACTTTATTTTTCCTTTTCTTACTAGATGTCTCTGTGTGTGTGTGTGTGTGTGTATGTGAAAGACTATATATGCATACCCCCCCCATCAACATTTAGGTACCTGTTTGAATTTTTGTCCCCAGGCTGGCCCCACCAAAACCATCCAAGAAGGACCTCAGTGACCAGGTATACAGCGTTCATTGAGAAGGATCAAGGCAGGAGAGGGAGGAGAGGCTTTTACCTCTCTGAATGTTTTTTCCATGTTGACCCACTCCAAGATATTATGTGTAAATTGTATTATTATGTATATGGGTAAGGATGTACACATATTTGTCCACTTTGTAGCAAATATGATTTTATATTTATAACGTAGATCACCATGTGAAGGTAATCTAGGTCACTGGCATAGATGAAGTTGCCAGGCAAGTGGCTTCAGTGGTTTTGGGTACTGTTCTTGAGGAAAATAGGAGGGTCGACTGCTAGAGTGAGTATGGCTGGGCAAATGGAACTGCTTTTAAAACCAGTGGCAGCTATCCCAAGCATCAATGTCCCAGAGTTTTTCTCTCCTCCCCTTTCTTCCCACCCCTCCCTGGGAAGAACAACTCCCAGAGTCCCATACTCTGGGCTGCAGTTGCCAAAGCAACCATTGAGTTCCCAGTTTGGAAACAAGGTGAGGAAAAGTCCTCTTTCTCATCTTCATCGATGTTCTAAGCATCACTGGTATTTAGGGCAAACTCATGAAAACTGGAGGCCTTCTTATTCTTCAGTGGAACTGCATTGACTTTTGACTGTCCTTTAATGAAGTTTAATGAGCTGAGGGTCCAAAGAAGAGCGCTGTGCTCCATACACTGGCTGGATGCTCCCCAGCAGCATGGGGCTCCTCTTCCAAAACTGCTGCCTGTTCTCAGTGGCCATTGCTCTGGCCCAGGGTGGATATTGTAGGCAGGCCAGTTGGGGGACCTCTAGATGCTGCCAGACCCCAAAACTAGAGGACCAATCTAGGCCACGTCCCCGTCGCTGGCCACTTGCACCTAGCTCCTGCGGACACCATAAAAGATATCATTTTAAACCGAAAGTGACATTAATCTGCGATGGAAGATTTTACTTTTTCCCACTCAATAGCAGGACCAATATTAAGCCATTCACAGAAAAGTTAAAAAGCTACACTGTTTTACACATCTGAGCTTTGGTATATCAGTTTTGATCCTGTTACATGTTTTTCCTAATGAATAGTTATGATGTGCTTAGCAATTATGCTGTGCCAGGCTCTAGGCTAAATGCTTTACATTCATACCATACTCACACACTCATATCATAGAAGAATCACAGGAGGCAGGAGCTATCAATATCTTTGGACTACAGAAGAGCAAAGTGTAATTTAGAAAGGTTAAGTAAATTTGCCCAAGATTAGATAGCAAATCAGTGTCAGAACTAAGCTTTGAACCTAATGCTAAAACTCTCACACTCTAACTACTGTATACCACCTATATACTATTGTTATGCTCACTTTTCAGAGGTTTAATGAGGTTAAATGACTAACCCAACCAATAAATAGCAGAGTTGGAGTTTGAACCAAGGCAGTCTGGTGCTATAGTTCTCACACCTAACCACTCTAAGATACACTAGTTGCTATTTCTTGAATAATGGTTTCTGTATCTTCAAGCTTTTCATCAAATCTATCTGTTGAAATTAAAATCTTATTGTTGCTTTTATAACTGTGGAAAACATAGGGTATACATACACTAGATTAGGGTTTTGGGAAATGAAAGAATACAAAGCAAAAAGAATGTAAAATGTTTGGCAGGTTTCCATGAGAAGAAATTGTTCAGAAAGACAAGCTCTAGGAGGTGCAGGAGGGGTAGAATTATGAGTAGATAAACATGAAAAGCAGTGAGAGGAACCTAATTATTGTAACCCAGTGATGTGAGATGACAGCTATCAACTAGACAGATTAATTGGCATGGAGTCCACGGATGTATCCTGAGAAAATCTATACATGCTTAGACCTCAAGACAATCAATCACAGCTCCTCCTGGAAAAGATTCCTATGGAATGACACATATGCAGAGTAGAGCAGTACTGGACAACCAAAGTTTTAGTGTATTTGGATACGATATACATTCCTGGGGGCACCTTTGCCTTGACAGATGGGACAACATGACAAAATTGAGAGTGTGCATTATGGTGGGAAGGTGTTTGAGCCAGACCTCAGTAGTGGTATATGTACTAGCTAAGGCATCTCACACCTGCTTCCGCGACAGTGACGAGTAACTACATATATACATGTGTACATACAGATATATATTATAGTTGGCTATTATGCAGGAAGGAAGGAGAAAGGAGATTTGTAAGTGTTCAAAGTATGGCTAAATATAATAGTGAAAAATATGCTCTTAAATCCAAAATAAACAAGCAGGTTGTGGATTCCTTGGTTTGTAAGGAGGAGGTTTTCTACCTAGGAATTATTTTCTGAAATCCTCTCATGAGTACTTAGGTAACATCTAGACTTCATAGACAAAAATGGCAATTTTTATAAGGCTGCGGTCTTGAATGTGTTCTCAAGTAAGATAACCGCCTCGTCTCAGAGCTGAAGGCTGCATTCCTGACATCAGATTCTAGGCTGAAAAGCTTCCATATTCCTGTGTACTTCATAGCTGGGTTTATACCAGGTGGTGGGCAACTTGGAGGAGGAGTTAGAGTTTTTCATCTCCGCCTCTACCTCCTGCGCCCCATTCAGCTGCTGACACAGTGCAGGTATTTGATGAACACATGAGGAAGGAAGAAGGCGTGCCAGGGACCACTTGGTAAGGGCACAAATGGAGAGACTATGCCATCCATCTTTCAGCTGAAACTTGGGCACGGATATTCTGAAGGCAGGACCTGCGCTACGATCCTCCAAGTGCTGAAGTGTGATAAAAATATGGCTGATTTCTCTGAATCTTGCAAGTATGTAGGAAGGGCTGTAAACAAATAGAGTAGTGCTGAATATTGCTTTTGAGTTTGCTTTACCAGAGAATAAAAAGGTAAAAAAAAAAAAAAATGCAGGATTGAGATGAAGTCCTCAGCTCCAACTAGTTATGCTTCAGAAGAAAAATAGATTTCAGAAATCTACAAACAGACTGAATTAAATGCCATCATGAGTCATTTAAAAGGAAAACTTTTTTACCTCTATACTGGTGCTTCTACCATTGCACCAGTGTTTTTGCTACTTGCCCAAAGATTTTAAAGTACATTTCTTCTCTCTCGATCTTAAAATTCAAGTTTAGTTTTATGAGTGTGCTTTTGCTCCTTCATGGTTTTATTCACTTTTAAATTTGTGCTTCTTTATTTTTTAAAATTCTAAAGAAAATGAAATGCTAAAACTGCTCAGCAAGGAGGCAAGAAAACTGGATCTAATCTAACCTAATCTAATCTGACCTGATTTAATCAATATCTCAAAACTAACTTGAGGATAATATTTTAGAAGACCCTTAGAAAATCCTGGTACCCTTCAGTATTTAATAAAAATCTATCTTTCCTTGGGGAAAATAGAAGAAATTAACAGATTGTGATTATTATCTGTTGTTCTTCCATTACCACAATGTCTGTACTGCTCTTTCCCAAATGATGTTCTACACGGAAGATAGGAAAAGTAGCATTTAAAAATCTCTGGCTCTAAAACCTCTTTGAAGACTGTGCTGGACTTTTTGTTAGAAAATAGATTTTAAAATAAAACTTGTCTCTCATTTCCCAAACAAGAAAAGCCAGTTACAATAGGATGATATCACAGGCCCATTACATCTACCACTGAGAAGGCAGGAAAATCCTCTCTGACTCTTGCACCATTTGAAATTATTGCCTGCCCTTGGACTTTGGCTGGTAGCAAATCCCTCTGCATCTATCCCCACCATTATTTAGAAGGTCTGGGACAATTAAAAGAGTGAAAAGTCCCATTTTGGGGAGAAAGCTGGACAGAGCCTTCTGCAGTTTGTGCAATGCCAGTAGGTCCTGCTTGAGGGGCAAATGGGGCTAAAATTAAGTGAGCACTCTTTCTTCAAGTCTGAATGCTAATGGGAGGTTGCTTCAACCCAGAAAAAGTGGCACATTTTGTGATTTGCACAAAGACTAGTGGATTTTTGTTTGTCTTTATTTGGGGGCTTTTATTCCATGCAGCCCCTAGGAGATATACACACACAACTGTCCTCCAAGTGATCTAGCCAAAGTTTCCTATAAACTTAGTATCATAAAAATTTTTTGCCATGGCTGGCATTAATCACTGACAAGATATTTGGAGGAGATAAGCCAAGGCTCAAGACCAACCAATGGGAACTGGGCATCAACAGCGGCTGCTCTAGTGTTTCAACTGAAAGGATTTACTTGACCATATGAGAACAAGATAAGGAGATGGATTTTTCTGTGCTTGCTGTTGTTTATAGTTTACTATTGTTCAGCTTTATTGTGCTATGGTCTGAATCAAGAATTGCCTAATCAGATCTATTTTTATAAATGCTTCATGAGCATTTAAAGAATCTACAAACTCTGAGGGTAAATGATTAATTCTGCTACTAATATCCTTATTTATGTTTTGCATATTTACTCTGTTAAATATGTTTTGCGTATTTACTCTGTTAAATTTCATGTGTCAATTTGGCTAAAATAAAGTGTCCAGTTGTTTGGTGAAGCAAGCACTAGCCTGACTGTTACTGTGAGAATATTTAATAGATTTAAATCATTAGTCAGCTGACTGCATCTATGGCTGATCACATCTACAATCAACAAAGGAGATGGCCTTTAGCAATGAGAGACAATCCAATCAGTTGAAGGCCATTAAGGGAGAACTGAAGATTTCAACAGTCAGAAGGATGAATTTCTATCTTTACTTCAGCCAACCAGCTTCTCCTGGAGAATTCTCAAAACCTTCATCAGAGTTCCCAACCTGTGCTCTGCCCTATGGAATTCGGATTTACCAATCTCATGGTTCTGTAAACCAATTCATGTAATAAACTGGATGGATGGACGGATGGATGATGGATGATGGATGGATAGATGAATGGATTTTCTGTTTCTCTGATAAACCCTGACTAATTCAACTGTCTTTCAACAAGAGGTACTGGAACAATTGAATATCCATATGCAAAAAGTTAATTTCAATGCATACCTCACACTGCAAAAATTAACTCGAAATGGATCATAGATCTAAATGTAAAACCTAAAACTATAAAACACTAGGAAGAAAACATAAGATAAAATCTTTACAACCTTCGCTAGCAAAGATATCTTAGATACACACCAGAACCAGAACCACATTAGGGAAAAAATAATAAATTAAGAAACACTAAGAGCTACTACTCTTTGATGTTAAAAGAATGAAAAGACAAGCCACGTGGGAGGAAATATTTGACAATCATGTATCTGAAAAGTACCTGAAACCAAACCATAAAAAAGAACTCTCAAAATTCAGTAAGAAAACAATCAAGCCAATTTTTCAAATGGGCATATGATTTGAATAAAGATTTCACCAAAGAAGATACAAGGATGACAGATGAGCACATCATAAGTCATCTGCATTAGGGAGATGCAAATTAAAGCTACAATGAGATACCATTACACACCTATTTGAATGCCTAAAATTATAAAAGGTGACTATACCATGTCAGCAAAGATGTGGAGTGACTGAAACTCTCTTACACTGTTGCTGAGAATGTAAAATGGAACAATAACCTTGGAAAACAGTTTGACAGTTTTTTGAAATGTTAAACGTATACTTACCTACAGAATAACCCAATCATTCCATTTCTAGGTATTTTCCAAAGAGAAACAGAAGCATATGCCTCATATAAAGCCTTCATCATAAATGTTAATATCAGCTTTACATGTAACAGTCAAAAACTGGAATCAATCCGATTGTCCATCAGAAGGTAGATGGATTAAAAAATCGTGGTATAGCCAAGCAATGGAATATTACTTAGCAATAAAAGGTTTGATGACTGATTCACATAACAGCATAGGTGAATCACAAAATAAGTACGGTAAAATGAAAGACATATTAAAAAAAGAACATACAGTATGATTCCATTTACATAAAATTCCTGAAAACGCAAACAAATCTATAGTGACAGAAAACAAATCAGTGGTTTCCTGGTGTTCTAGTTTGCTAGCTGCCAGAATGCAACACACCAGAAACAAAATGGCTTTCAATAAAAGGGGATTTATTTCGTTAGTTCTTCAGAGGAAAGGCAGCACTTTCAACTAAGGTTCTTTCTTACACAGGAAGGCACAGGGCGATCTCTGCTGGCCTTGTATCCAGGCCTCTGGGATCCAACAACTTTCCCCAGGGTGATTTCTTTCTGCATCTCCAAAGGCGTGGGCTGAGCTGCACGTGCTGAGATGAGGTATGCTGAGCTGCGGTATGCTGAGCTGCTTTGGCTGTGCTCTGTTGAGCTCTCTCATTTAAGCACCAGCCAATTAAATCAAACACCATTCATTACAGCAAGCACGCCTCTTACCTGACTGCAGATGTAATCAGCAACAAATGAGGTTCACGGTCCGTTGACTCATTTCCACAGCAACAGAACTAGGTGCCTTCAGCTGGCCAAGTTGACATGAATCTCACTACCACACCTGGGAATTGGAGAAAGGCAGGGGAGGAGCTAGAAGGAAAGACTACAAATAGGCATGAGGAAATTTTTAGTGATAGATATGTTCATTATCTTGATTATGGTAATGGTTTCACACATACATATACATATATCAAAATTTCAAAGTATGATGCTTTAAATTTGTACAGTTTATTTTACATCAGTTATACTTCAATAAAGCTGTTTAAGTGAGACACATGGTGTGGTATACAGAAAATGGGTTTTGAAGCCAGACAGAACTGAGTTTAAATACCATCGCCAACATTACAAATTACACCACCTTCAGCAAGGCACGAAACATCCATATCTATAAAACTGAGCTATATATTTTGAAAATTAAAGATTAGAAATAACATATAAAATTTCTAGCACAATGCTTGGCATTAGACTTCCTGTAAATTATTTATTAATATTAGATTAATCTTGTATCGCCAATTACAAGCTTCTGAGGGTAGCTTTTTTATTGTGAAAAAAATAACATATATACAAAGAAGCAATATATTTCAAAGCACACCACAACAATTAGTTATAGAACAGTTTTCAAAATTTGGTATGGGTTATAGTTCCATAATTTTAGATTGTTCCTTCTAGCTGCTCCAAGACACTGGAGACTAAAAGAAATATCAATATAATGATTCAGCAGTCATACTCATTTTTAAATCCTACCTCTCTGTTATAACTCCACTTTCTGCTCTGATCTTTCTCCCAATCTTTAGGGATATTTGAGCTATGCCCATTCTAACTTTCGAGGGGAACTTTTCTTTTTTTCAAATTGCTCCCAATGGCTAAAATAATGCTACGAATGTTATTGGTCTTGAATAAAAACCTATTAACTGCTCATAAAAAAAAAAACCTGTTGCATTAGAGTCAATTACTTCTTACATGTCTAACAGCTTTTGCTTTGTATATTTCAGGGTTATATTATTTTGTGTCCAAAAGTTTCATGACTATAACATTTTCATTGTGGTTTATACCTTTCCTTTACCTTTTTAAATTGGATAATATAACATATATACAAAGCAAAGAAAGAAAAAAGCAATAGTTTTCAAAGCACTCTTCAGCAAGTAGTTACAGGACAGATCTCAGAGTTTGTCATGGGCTACCATACCATCATCTCAGATTTTTCCTTCCAGCTGCTCCAGAGCATTGGAGACCAGAAGGAATATGTATTTTTTTATCATCACTTTTTTCTTTTTTGTGAAAAATAACATATATACAATAAAGCAATACATTTCAAAGCACAGCACAACAATTAGTTGCAGAACAGATTTCAGAGTTCGGCATGTGTTACAATTCCACAATTTTAGATTTATATTCCCACCTGTTCTAAGATACTGGAGACTAAAAGAAATATCAATATAATGATTCAGCAATCATACTCATTTGTTAAACCCTATCATCTCTGTGTAACTCCACCATCGCTTTTGATCTTTCTCACACTATTTAGGGGTATTTGGGCTATGCCCATTCTACCTTTTTCATGTTGGAAGGGCTGTCAATAATAAGGGGTCGGGAGATGGAAGGAGCTGATGTTCTGGAAAGGCTGGCCTCTTTGGGTTTCAGGACTTATCTGGCCCAGGGACCCATCTGGAGGTTGTAGGTTTCTGGAAAGTTATCCTAGTGCTGGAACGCTTGTAGAATCTTATAAGATGCCCTAGATGCACTTTAGGATTGGCTGGAATGGTTTTGGTTGGGTTTTGGCAAGTTATGATAGGTAGCAATGTCTAACTGAAGTTTGCATAAGAGCAACCTCCAGAGTAGCGTCTCGACTCTATTTCAACTCTCTCAACATTGTTTTTTCCACTTCTTTTCCCTCCTTTGGGTGGAATTGTTCATCCTATAGTTGCAGGGCCAGACTTATACCTTTCCTTTAAAAAAAAAAACTACCCTCCCTAAATCATTTTTTATATGTTTTAATGCAATTTTATTGAGATACATTATATATTCACACATCATATAAACATCCAAATTGTACAATCAGTGGTTCACAGTATCATATAACTATGCATTCATCATCACAATCAAGTTTTGAACATTTTCATTACCCCCCAAAAAAGAATAAAAGTGAAAAAGAACATACCCCCCCCCCGTATTATTTATCTATTTTTTGTCTTTCTTTTCTTACTCATCTGTCCATACACTGGATAAAAGGAGTGGCAGTCACAAGGTTTTCACAATTACATGGTCACACCTTAAAAACACTGTAGTTTATCAATCGACTTCATGAATCAAGGCTATTGGACTGCCATTCAACAGCTTCAGGTATTTTCCTCTAGCTACTCCAATACTCCAAAAACTGAAAGGGGTTTATCTATGTACTGCATAAAAATAACCTTCAGAATGACCTCTCAGCTCTATTTGAAATCTCTCAGCACTGAAACTTTATTCCATTTCATTTCCCTTTCCCATTTTGGTCAAGAAGGCTTTCTCACTCCCGTGATTCCAGAGCCAGGGTCATCCCTGGGAGTCATGTCACAGGTTGCCAGGGAGATTTACACCCCAGTATTCATATCCCAGATGGAGGAGAGGGCAGGGTTTTAGTTTGCTAAAGTTGCCAGAATGCAACACACAAGGGATGGATCGGCTTTTAATAAAGGGATTTATTTAGTTACAAACTTACAGTTCTTCAGAGGAAAGACAGCTAGCTTTCATCGGAGTTTCTCTGTCACGTGAGGAGGCACACAGCGATGTCTGCTGGCCTTCTTTCCTGGCTTCTGACTTCCAATGGTTTTCCCTGGGGCAATTCCTTTCCACATGTCCAAACATCTGGGCTGAGCTGTGAGTGCTCAGATGAGGTATACTAGGTTGCTGAGCTCTCTTCTGACCTCTCTGTCTTTTAAACCTCCAGCTAATTAAATTATACCTCACTCATTATAGAAGGCACTCTCCTTAGCCAATTGCAAATGTAATCAGCCATGAATGAATTGCACATACTGATGATTTAAGTCCACAGAAACAGAACAACAGGGCATCATCACCTGGCCAAGTTGACACCTGAACCTAATTACCATAGGCAGTGAGCTCACCTCCCAAGTTGTCTTGGAGAGAGATGCCACATCTGAGGAACAAAAGAGGTTCTGCTAGCCATAATCATAAGTAGGCTTAGCTTCTCCTTTGCAGGAGTAAGTTTTATAAGGGCAAGCCCCAAGGTCAAGGGCCTAGCCCATCAAATTGGCAGTCCCCAGTAATTGCAAGAATATCAGGTCTTCCCCAGGTGGGGAAGTTGAATATTTCCACCTTTCCCCAGTCCCTCAAGGAGACTGCAAATCCTTTCTCTTTTTTAATTGGCATGGGCAAGTTCTGGGAACTGAACCCGGGTCTCTGGCATGGCAGGCGAGAATTTTGCCACTGAGTCACCATTGCCTGCCCTGTAAATCCTCTTTAATCTTCTTCCCAGATTACTCTGGGATGTATCGGGGCATCCCACCAACCAGTATGAACTCTGTAAATCATTTTACCTTAAATTTTCTTTAGGCTATTATTGCCATGGTAGCCTCGCCCACTTCTGCTTGCATTTATCTAGCTTACAGTTTCCTTTTGGCCTGTCTTCCTCTCTAAATATGTAACACTGGGCAATTTACTTATCTACTTTAATTTCCTCACCTGAAAAATGAGGAAAGATGAGCAGCCCTCACAGACTTACTGTGAAGAATAACTGCATTAATATTTGTTAAATATTCTCAACCTCAGTACTATTTACATTTGGGACCTGATATTTCTTTGTTGTGGAGGCTACTCTATGCATTGTACAATGTTTAGCAGCATCCTTGTCTTCTACCCAGTAGATGCCACATCTCTCCTACTTGTGACAACCAAAAATGTCTCTGGACATTATCAAATGTCCTCTGGGGAACAAACCACTGTTTAAAACCAGTGATTGGGGTATAGTAAATACCACATAAGTGTTTGCTAAATAATTGTTCTGTGTCTAGGGCTATGGCCTTTCTCCTTCCTGGGGCCACTGCCCACGACGCCATGATAAAGGCCAGTGGAATCACGAAGAAGGCCCCATTGTCCACAGGCTACTCAAAGCATATGATCATGCCTATCCCTGGGCCTCTCTGCTCAACTGCTTCTGAGCTCACAGAATTCAGATGCTGAGTCAGCACAGAATGTGCACTTCGGTCCACATCTACCCTTCCCGCTAGCTCTCATTCCTTCAAAATAAGGGGTTCTCCTAGAATTTCCTCTACTTATTTCCTGTGATTCAGATGATCAAAAAGCATATTTGCAGACTAGTTCTAATGTCTTCTTTTTTTTTAATGTGAGCAGGCACCAGAAATTGAACCAGGGTCTCCAGCATAGCAGGCAAGAACTCTGCCACTGAGCCACCGTGGCCCACCCTATAATATCTTCTTTTAATGTTCCTCCTACATTATAGTTCATAAATGGTTTCCAGTATTATGGCATGTGGATGGCCTTCTCCTCTATCTCTAGGGCCCATTCAGTATTTATCCTACTTTAGGGTCATCTTAAATCAGTTTGGGAATGAGGGGAAGTATCTGCTGAGGTTTGTTTATTGCCTAGAATTCTATCCTATACATTTTTAGGATTAGAATAGTTCTCCGTAAAAATAGATCACTTTAGTTTTTTTCCAAAAGAAAAGATTTAGCTTTTCTCTGTCAAAAATGTGCAACAGACTGAATTTTACTAGAAAAACAACGTGCTCAGAAAAGTTTTGATAGGAACTAAAACAAGTTAAAAAAAAATTTTGCAAGTTGTTTTTAGCACCACGGTATAAAATCACTAGAAGTTTATAGATTTACCAACAAGTTAAATTTCTGAATGCCTTATCTTTGACAAAAGTCAATGCTATGCTTTCCCTATAGATAGAAGCATATTCCGTTGGATTGCCTGATAAACTGTATACAGTGTATTTATGAAGTCACTTGAGATAAAATTTTAGCAAGGAGTCAGAGGGTTATATTTCTTGGACAGGTTTAAATTCAGGGTCACTATTGTATCATAAGGAAGATTATATCTCTTGAGTTATCTATTTTCTGGAAGCTGTCTCAATAGATGTGATATTCATTGACTTACGGAACTGGTGAAGGTCTCAGAGCTCGCATAATTCAATCTCCAACTCGATTCTGCAATCTGGACTACATCATCTCTGCCAAATGATCATCTTCTCCCTGCAATAAAAGAGGACTAAACTGCTCTATATGAAATAAGAAGAGAAATCTGGGGTTATGTGCTCCTATAAAAGAAGAAATGAAGTAAGGTAAAAAGAGTAAGCCGGAATTAAAAAGCAAATACCAAGTTGGTGAGCTAAATGAGACAAAATAAAGTGTCAATGGCTGAGAGATTCCAAACAGAGTCGAGAGGTTATCCTGGAGGTTATTCTTACTTATTAAATAGATAGCACCTTGTTAGTCAAGATGTAATGGAGAGGCTGGAGGGAACTGCCTGAAAATGTAGAGCTGTGTTCCAGTAGCCATGTTTCTTAAAGATGATTGTATAATGATATAGCTTTCACAATGTGACTGTGTGATTGTGAAAACCTTGTGCTGATGCTCCATTTATCTACCTTGTCAACAGATGAGTAAAACATATAGAATAAAAATAAATAATAGGAGGAGCAAATGTTAAAATAAATTTGTAGATTGAAATGCTAGTGATCAATGAAAGGGAGGGATAAGGGGTACGGTATATATGAATTTTTTTCTGTTTTTTTATTTCTTTTTCTGAATTGATGCAAATGTTCTATGAAATGATCATGATGATGAATATGCAACTATGTGATGATATTGTGAATTACTGATTATATGTGTAGAACAGAATGATCATATGTTAAGAATGATTGTATTTGTTTGTTGTTATATTTTTTAATTTAAAAATTAATAAAAATAAACGCCAAATCGGTGAAAAAAATGCAACAAGGAATAATATCCTTAATATGAAAAGAGACTTTACAAACTAATTTAAAATAAAACATGCACACACTGACTCCATAGTAGAAAATTAGTGAAAGACATAAATAATTCACAGAGGACAAGAGTTGGATAATATACATGTAAAAAAGCTAAACCTTACTTATAAGAAAAGGAATAAAAAATAACTGAAGTCATCTCTCTATGATATATATATATATCCTTTCAAATCACAAAAATTATGTTTGAATATATTATTCAATACTGCTCACCAAGGGACAAGGAAATGGGCACTATCATACACTCCTGGTGGTAGCCTAAATTGATACTAAATATATATAAACACACAAGATCATGGTCTATTTTGTAAAGTCATTGTTACAGTACTAAGAAAACTCAGGTTATCAAAAATAGAGATATTAAAATCAATGCTGTATTGGAGAAAGGGGGACTAGAAACAGTTTCACAATTGCAATATCAAAATTATTTTCACTGCAGGAAATTTCAGTAAAGATTTTTTTATTCATCTAAGTACATTTTGTTATTGCAAGCTAAAAATAATAAATGTATTCTATAAATGTGAAAATTTGCCTTCACAGATATTGTTTTCTGCATATAGTACAGCACTATTATATAAAAAAAATTGAATAATCCTAAATACCTGAAAACTAGAATCTACTGTACTAAATAATACTTGTTTTAAAGATCAATTTATGCCACAACTCTAGTAGAGGGAAACATTTGATATTAATAATTAATAATAAGGGGATTCTTCCAGGAAGATGGCAGAATAGAGAGCTAGAAGGCTCAATTCTCTTCCAAAAACACTTAGTGGAGAGGCAGAAACTGTCCAAAACAACTGTACTGGGGTCTGAAGACCATGGGAATACTGCACAGCATCCAGAGAAGAGCAGGAAAAAGAGACTGAGAAATTATGATGAAAACTGAATAGCTCGCTCAGCCATGCCTCCTGGTGCACAGCCCCCAGCCTCAAAGCAAGCAGCTTCCAGTGCCCCTGGCCCTGCCTGGCAGGCTGCTGTGGACTGGGAGGGCCCAGAAGTCCTCCTCCCCCAGAACAGAGGGAGTCATGGCCCAGTATTGATTCAGCCATTAGCTAGCAAATTTAGACCACCGGTCCTGCTGCTTCATCCCCACCCAGACAGGAACCACTGTGCCATTCTTGTTTTTCACATTGTTTATTGTGAAATCTAACATACATACAAAAAAGCAATAAATTTCAAAGTACATTTTAACAAGTGGTTATAGCATAGATTCCAAAGTTTAGTATGGGTTACAGTTCCACAATTTCCAGTTTTTCCTTCCAGCTACTCCAAGACAATGGAGACTAAAAAGAAATATCAATGTAATGATTCAGCAGTCATACTCATTTGTTAAATCCTAACTTCTCTGTTATAAGTCCTCCTTCTCCTGTGATGCTTCTCTCAATCTTTAGGGATATTTGCATTATGCTCATTCTAACATTTTTTGTGTTGAAAAGGGGTGTCAGCAATATGGGGATAGGGAGATGGAACTGGATGATGTTCTTGCAGACAGTGGCAGATAAGTCCTGAAACCTAGGACTTATCTGGCCTAGGAATCATGTGAAGGTTTTAGATTTCTGAAAAGTAAACTTAGAGCATGAAACCTTTGTAGGATCTCAGACAGAGCCCTTGGTTTTCTTTAGGGTTAACAGGAATGATGTTGGTTGGGTTTGGCAAACCGTGGCAATCAGCAATATCATGAAGCTTGCATAAGAGTAGCCTCCAGAACAGCTTCTGGACTATTTTCGATGTGCCATTCTTTTGACGGCTATTAGAAACAGAGCTGCCAGAGGGCTAAAAACACCGCCTTCTTAGGGCCAAGGGGAATAGGTTGCTAAAGAGCACCATCTGCTGGACATGCCAGAAAGCGCACCTTTGGGGGGTGTCTGGTGTCTTTCCTGACCTCTTCCCCAGGGCCCTTTTAAACTAGTCTGCACTCCCAGTGTAGATCCCTGGCCCTGTTTTGGCTGGGAAATACTAACAAATAAAATATCAAAGAAGGGCTTTAACACAAACCGAAATCAACAATAAAACCCTAGGCAAGAGAAACTGACCGTCAGAGTAAACTCATCAAGATAATCAGATACTTAGATGTCAGCAAAAAAATATAAGCCATATTAAGAAACAGGAAGATATAGCCCAGTCGAAGGAACAAATTAAAAAGTCAGAGGAGTTACAAAATTTGGAATTGCTTATCAAAGATGTTCAAACAAATCTCCTAAATCAATTAAAGGAGATGAAGGAAAAAGATGAAGGCTAAAGAAATAAAGGATATTAAGACAACACTGGGTGAGCATAAAGAAGAATTTGAAAGCAAGTAAAGAAAAAATAATTAATAATAAAACAACAATGAATAATCAACATTTATTGAATATTTTCTATATATACCAGGCACTTGTTTAATATTTTCATACATTCTTGCTTTTAAACTTTTTAATTGTGTTTATTATAAAATATTATCATATATGCCTATGAAAATAAAATATATAGGTGTATATTTTAAAGAATAATAACTTTAAAAAGCAAACACCTAGGTAAATGCCTCATTTTGGATAAAAAAAATATTGCCAAAACCTTAGAAGCATCCTGTGTGCCTCTCTCCCAATCACATCCTCTCTGTCTTACTAAAGATAACCCACCCTTACTTTACGGTTGTTCCACCTATGTTTACCTTTCTAAAAATTTTACATCCTAAAAATACACTTAGTTTTAACTGTTCTTTTAACCTTATTTAAATGAAATTTATTGCATGATTTCCTTTGTAGCCTGCATATTTTGCTCTACATTGTCTGTAAACTTCACACATGTTGCTGCATGTAGCTACAAATCTTGCTTTCGTTATAGTATCATATAAACACACCAAAATTAATTTTGCATTCTACCAATGATAAATACTTGGATTACTTTCATTTTAGGACTCTACAAACAAGGCTGCTGTGAATATTCTTATATCTATCTCTTGGTTTATACGCACATGATTCTCTCTAAGTTAAATATCTATGAGTAGAACTGCTAGATCTTAGCATTTGCACATATTTAAATTTAACAAGTAATGCCAAAGCAGTCTTCAAAGTAGTTGAGCCCATTTATATTCTCACCAGTAATGCCTACAGTTCCTATTGTACTGCATCCTTAACCCTGAGTATTATCAGACTTTATAACGTTTGCCAATCTGATAGGAATGCAACAGTTTCTTGTTGTAGTTTTAATCTGAATTTCTTGATTATGTTTCATATGTTTATTGGACATTCAAATTTATTCTTTCATAATTTTCCTGTTCTCATGTCTTTCACATTTTTTCTATCAGGTTCCTGTCTAGTTTTTCTGTTTGTTTGGTTGGTTGGTGGGGTTTTTTTTTTTGTAGGATTTCATTGTATATACTGGGTATCAGTTTTTGTCCATTAAATGATGTGTAATCATCTTCACTGGTTTGTGACTTGTCTCTTTACTCTTTTTATGATAGCTTGAAGTAAAGAATTGTGTGTGTTGTGTGTGTGTTTGTATGTGTATCCAGTCTCGTTTAGGAAAGCCATCATTGACTACCTAAAAATAAATAAATATTTATCTGGAATTTGTGTATGGTGTGAAGTAGAGGGTCCAATTTCATTTTTTAAATATGGGCATCCAATTGTTCCATTAATATTTATTTAAAAAATAAAACTATCCTTCCTCTATTCATTTAAATATTTAGATACCATTTCTGTTACATACAAGGGTTCTTTTATGTGTAGTTATTTCTCTATTCTTTTGCACTGTTCTATATATTTATTCCTCAACCAATACCCGAATCACCTAAACTCTATAGCTTTATGAGTATATAATTCTATAGTTTTATATCTAGGAGGGCTATTCTTCCCACCTTATTATTATTCAAAAGTGGGCCACAAAAAGGGAATAAGTTCTTAAAATTCTATATAGCTTAATGTAATACCTAGATAGTTGGGCAGATAATTAAAAAGTATAGGAATGGAGGGGGGTGTGAGGGTAGTTCAGTGGTGGAATTCTCAACTGCCTGCAGGAGACCCAGGTTCAATTCCCGGTCCATGCATTTCCCAAAAAACAAGCAAACAAGCCACAAATAAAAACCAAACAAACAAACAAAAATTCAACAAATGGTCCTGCAATAACAGGATACTCACATGGAAAAAGAATGAAATGTGAGCCCGCCATACAGCATACAAAAAAAAAAAGTATAGGGATGAAAACAATTCAAGTGCCCATCAGCACAGTCAAGTGGATAAACAAAATGTGGTATATACATACAATGGAATATTATGCAGCAGTAAGACAAAATGATGTCCTGAAGTACATGACAAGATGGATAAGCCTTGAGGACATAATGCTGAGTGAAATAAGCCAGACACAAAAGGATAGATATGGTATGATTTCATTTTTATGACCAGGGTAAAGATAAACTCAGAAGCTTATAACATAGAATGTGGGAGACGGAGAGATACACGGAAGCTAGAGATGGGTGAACAGCTGGTTAATGAGGTTGAAGAACTTTCATGTAAGGGCATGGATAGAAGTAAAGGCAGTTCATTAGTGAGTTTATAAGTAATATGGTCATATTGAAGGTAAACGTGACTGAACAGAGGTTGTATAGAGACATGTAGTTCACCGATTAACACTACAAATATAAATAAGTTTTTGCATGAATTGATTCAAAGGTATGATTCTTGTACAAGACTTTATAATATTGGAATATGGTGGGAAAACTGCTGTTTCGTGCTATGGGCTATGTTTAACAGGAAGACATCAACAGTATCACAGCAATACTGGGGTAAATAATGTTGGGGGGTTGGGAGTTGACGGGAGGTTTGGATTCTTTATTTTGTAAAGGTGTGTTTATCAGTTATCTTTCTACTGGGAGCAATGAAAAATGTCTGAAATTGAGAGCGTTGATGAACTATTGATTTTGGACATTATACATAATCCCCAGTGGAGGGAGGTGGCTGGGAACTAGAATGGTGAACTGTGGTGTATACACATGATTGAATATTGTGCTGCTACAGAAAGGAATGTAGTCATGACATATGCAACATTGTGAATGAACCTGTGGGACATAATGTGATGCAAAATAAACCACAAACAAAAGAGCAAATATTGTATGATCTCATTCAGAAAATACCTATAAGAAAATTGGAGCCTAGAGTGTAAGCTCGTATAGCAGTCACATTTAGTCAGGAATGGTAATTGTCATTTCTAGATATTGAGAGGCTGGGTTATATTTGTATAACCTGGTATTTCCCTGGAACTTTGGTGTATAACACCTAAGACTCAGAGTAGGAGTACTACAGTTCTGAAGGTCAGCATTGCCACATACAACAACTATTAAACAAACTGAAAAAGAGATCCGGCTTCAATTAAAATGAAGTCAATCAGGTCAGGACTAAGGTAAACCAGCATACAGGGGTGAGGAAGACATTGTCTGCATTTTAGAACTTCACTTATACTGTGAGACCAAAGGAAGAGAGGTTTTGTCCAGAACCTAAATTTTCTGTAGCACAAAATCTAACCCAACCTGTATGGATAGATTATTTAAATAACCCTAACATAGGGAGCCCAGAATGGGAGTGAGGGCTCATAATTCTGTAGAACCTAGTGTTCTACCAGAATACATTCCAGAAGATGTAGAACAGATAATTAAAAAGTACTGGCAAAGTCCCCTGAGGGACAGGAGAAAAAATATGGAACTATTAAACTTTACCACCAGGGAAACTCCTGATACTGTTTCAAACACTAGGGACTCCCAGTCAATAGCACAAGCCCTTGATCTTAGGGATTGCTTTTGTGAAGCTTATTTATGTGGCAGAGAAGCTTAGACTATAGTTATGCCTAAGAGTTACTTCCAGAGGACCTCTTTTGTTGCTCAGATGTGGCCTCTATTTAAGTCCAACTCTGTAAGTGAAACCATTGCCCTCCCCTCCACGTGGGACATGACATCCAGGGGTGAAAGTCTCCCTGGCAACATGGGATATGACTCCTAGGGTTGAGCCTGGCCCTGGAACTATGGGATTAACAATGCTTTCCTGATCAAAAGCAGGAAAAGAAGTGTAACAAATAAGGTCAGTGGCTGAGAGAGTTCAAATAGGGTCAAGAGGCTACTCTGGAGACTACTCTTAATGCAAGTTTTAGCTAGATATTACTATTTACCATGGTTTGCCAAACCTCAACCAAAACCACACCCACCAACCCTAAAGAACACCCAGGGCTTTATCTGAGATTCTATAAATGTTCCATGCACAACGATTACTTTCAAGAAACCTACAACTTCCAGTTGTGTTCCTAGGCCAGGAAAGTCCAGAAACCCAGAGTAGCCAGTCTCTCCAGAACATCAACTAATTCCATCCTCCGCCCCCCATATTATCAATAGCCCTTTCCAACATGAAAAAGTAAGAATGGGCATAGCCCAAATACCCCAAAGATTGGAAGAAAGATCAAAGAAGAAGGAGGAGTTATAACAGAGAAGATAGGATTTAACAAGTGATTATGACTGCTGAATCATTATATTGATATTTTTTTAGTCTCCAGTGTCTTGGAGCAGCTAGAAGTAAAAAACTAAAATTGTGGAATTATAACCCATACCAAACTCAAATCTGTTCTACAATTAATGTTGCGGTGTGCTTTGAAATTTATTGCTTTTTTGTTTCTATGTTACATTTCACAATAAAAAATCTTAAAAACAGGGGGTGCAAGGGTAGTTCAGAGGTAGAATTCTCGCCTGCCATGCCGGAGGTTTGATTCCCAGTCCATGCACTTCCCAAAATACAAGCAAACAAGCAAAACAAAAATTCAACAAATGGTGCTGCAATAACGGGATACTCACATGGAAAAATAATGAAAATGTGACCCCTCCATACAGCATAAAAAAAAAATCTTAAAAACAAAAAGAGGGGCCAATACTTAGACCTCTGAACCTCAATATAAATTTGAGAATAATTTTATGAAAAGTTCTCAAAATAATAAGGTTGGGATTTGGATGAAGATTGCAATTAACTCAATAAATAATATTTGAGAAAATTAGACTCATCAATCATCACCATTGAGTCTTTTATATATGTCTATTTATTTAAGTATTCCTTAATGTCTTTCAACATAATTTCATCATTTTCTTCATTAAGTTTACAGCTTTTAAAATTTATTATGTTTTTCATATTTTTCTATGCTACTGTAAAAGGTATGTTTGAATTTTTTTTTTTTTTGTATGCTGTGTGGTGGACTCACATTTCATTCTTTTTCCATGTGAGTAGCCTGTTATTGCAGCATGCAGCACCATTGTTGAATTTTTGTTTGTTTGTTTGTTTTGCTTGCTTTTTTGCTTTTTGGGAAGTGCATGGACTGGAATTGAACCTGGGTCTCCCGCATGGCAGGCGAGAATTATACCACTGAACTACCCTTGCACACCTAAATTTTCATTTTTAACTGATATATGCTGGTACATAAAAATGATTTTTGTATATTGTTTTTAGTATCCAGCCAACTGGCTAAATTTTTATTATTTCTAAAAAAATGTCTATTCTTTTGGGGTTTCTATATAGACAATCCAATCATGTTTGGATTATAACAGTTCTATTACATGTCTCCCAAGACTAATATGTTTAATTTCTCTTTATTGACTTACTCTGCTGGCTAGCTCCAACATGATGAGCAGAGATTTGGTTGTGTATATCCTTGACAATCCTATCTCAATGCGAATGCTGTGAACTTTACACCATTAAGAATGGTGTGTGATGTTTATGGCTATGTTTTCTATAGATACACTTTGCCAGTTTAAGTAAATTAAATTCCTTTCTATCCAAGTTTGACAAGTTTTTTCTTCTTTAATCATGAATTGATGTTGGGTTTTAACCAAAGTATTTTTGGTGTCTATTAAGATAATCATTTGATTTATATCTTAGTATGTTAATATGCCAAATTATTTGAGTTTCTAATCTTTTGGACCTTCTATTCCTTGCTTCATAACACTCTGATCATTGGTTCATACAAGCTATGTTTTTTATTTTTAATAAAGTCTTAAACACCTATGAACTTAACATGGAAACAAGAAATCTGACACTAATTTTTACACACCTATAATGATTGTCCTTTATCTCCTCCCCTTACACAGAGTAAATAAATTTTCCTGAATCTTGTAATCATTTCTGATTTTATGTATATTTTTTCTTGAGGAATATATTGTTCAGTAATTTCAGCTTAAGTTGCTCCAACTTTGAGCATCATGGTACATTTAAGCATTTGGAACTTACTTCGCTCAATTTTATGTAGTAGAATTGTTGCACATAGATATAGTGTCATTGTTTTGACATCTACATAATATATTCCTTTGAGAATACACTTTATTGACCCATTCCCCTGACTATAGGCATATAGATAGTTTTGAGTTTTTTCTATTACAAGCTATGCTGCTTTGAATTTTTTTGTACATGTCTCTTGCTACACTTTTCAAGTCTGTCCTGCTCCAAGGAGTGGAAACACTGGGTAGACAAGTATATATATATAATGTCTAACTATTAAGTTAAAATCAAACTGTTTCACAAAATGAATGTACCAATCTATATCCCCACTAGCAAATTATAAGTGATACTGTTGAACCACCTCCTTCCAATATTTGGTACTGTCGGACCATTTGATTTTTGCCATTTGAATGATTTTTAAATGGTTATCATACTGCAGCCTTTATATGTTCATATTATTTACCTTTTCACTGTTTGCAGCATCTTTAGTTATGTTTTTTTCATTCCTGATAATAGTTATATGTGCATTCTCCCTTTTTTCTTGAACCACCTTGTCAAAAATTCATCTATTTTTTATTCCTTTTAGCTTACTTGCTAAATATTCTCCACTGAATATTCATTCACTATTTCTACTCAATTTTTGCTCAAAACTTTATTATTCCCTTCATCTTTCTTCCTTTCTAATATAAAGATTTATAGCTACAATTTTGCCTGAAAGTATTGTTAGCTGCACCCTAAAAGTTTTTTTTATTTGTAGTGTTTTCATGATTATCCAGTTCCAAGTATTTCCTAATTTCTACTTTAATTTTTTCTCTGATGACTGCTGTTCTATAGCTGTTCTCTAAGAACCACTGGACAGTTTATAATTGCAGCTTTACATGCTTCAGTTCTCTCAATTTTGCTTTGCTAACTAATGCTGAGGCAAGAGAGTAGGCATTTAATAAATTTCATTAAAGCTATGAATTATAACACATAAAAAGAAAACTAGTCTGTATGTTGTTATGTTTTGTCAATAAAAATAAACATTAAAAAAAAAAAACCTAAAATTGTAGTTCAGCCATCACAGCTGTCTACATTCTCCTGGGATTTTTACTCAGTTCTTAGTCCTTTCTTCCACTTCCACTTTTTATCAGCCCGAAGGAGACCGGCAAGAAAAACAAAATTCTTTGACACCAAAATAATTCTCTGAATTCCCAACCCTTCTAATTATTACTCATTTTTCACTGTCCTAATACTGGAAAAGAGAAGTTCCATACAGCACACGCTAATCTGGTATTTGGTCATGAGAAAAGGAGACCCCAGTGAATATTGGTCAGTATTCTGAATTTCACATCAATCCCTTGATGTTTGACTGGAATAAGTTCCTCCACAAAGGATTGGGTTACTTTGATGTACTAAGGGAATCAAATTTCTGGGCCTAAAACGTGGACCCTGAAATCTGAGCACCTCACTGAGATGCTGCTCTAAAGTCTGGGAGGTGACCAGTGGGCCCATGATCCCCAGTGATATCTACTCATAACTCATCGTTGCCTTCTTTTAATTTGCAATAAGGATTTGCTAGAATTGTTATAAAAATCTTAGTCACTCAATTGCTAAGCAAATATTTACTAGGGCTTATTAAAAAGAGCGTAAAGTAAAAACGTGGGGAATTGAAGGTAAAAACTCTGGGAATTGAAGTCGAGAGCATTGGTTATCAGGTTGGGATCTATTGTAAAGGGTCCTAGATTGTAAACTCTTACAGCAATCACATCTATTCTGGAGTTGTAACTGTTATTTCTAAATTCTGAGATACTGACATTTGTATAATAACCTGGTCATTCCCAGAAACTTTGGGTATATAAGTGACACCTGAGACTCAGAGTTAGCGCCCTGAAGCTATGAAAGTCAGCAGTACCCCATACAGGAAACATTTAAAAAGTTGACAAAGAGATCAGACTTAAACTAGAGAGATAAATGAAACTGATCTGGATAGGACTAAGGTAGGTCAGAATTCAGGGTAAAGGATGATATTGTCCACATTTTAAAACTTCAACTTCTGTGTGAGACCAAAGGGAGAGCTGTTTATATTTTGAGAGATTTATTTTGTGGGTAGTGCATTACCTAATTTAGCTTGTATGGTCAGTTTAGTTGAACACCATAAATACGTGGATCTTCCTGGTTTGTCCAAGTTACTGTGATGCCCCAGTATATCCCAGAGTAATCTGGGCAGTGAATAAAGAAGTATTTGCAAATATACTTGGGGGTACTGGGGAGAAAGGAGAAATATTCAATTTCCCCATTTGGAGAATTCCTGAGATTCTCACAAGCAGTGGGGACAACCAACTTAATAGGCTGAGCCCTCGATCTTAGGGTTCACCATTACGAAATTTATTCCTACAAAGGATAGGCTAAGTCTACTTATAATTATACTTAAAAGTCAGCCCCAGAGAACTTCTTTTGTTGTTCAGATGTGGCCTCTCTCTCTAAGCCAACTTTATCCAGAGTATGGAAAGATGAGTAAAAAAATATATATATATGGATAAAAAAACAAATAATGGGGGGGATAAGGGACAAAATACATTGGGTAGATGGAAATAGTAGTGCTCAATAAGAGGGAGGAGTAAAGCGTATGGGCTGTATGAGTTTTCTCTTTTGTCTTTTCATTACTTTTTCTGGAGTGATGCAAATGTTCTAAAAATGATCATGGTGATGAATACATAGCCATGTGATGATATTGTGAGCCATTCGTTGTAAACAATGTATGGGACTCTATGTGTGTGAATATTTGTCGATAAAAATATTGACAAAAAAATAAATAAAAAAGAACCTAAAGCCTCTGTTCTAGTTTGCTGGCTGCCGAAATGCAACACACCAGAGACGGATTGGCTTTTAATAAAAGGGGACTTATTTTGTTGGTTCTTCAGAGGAAAGGCAGCTAACTTTCCACTGAGGTTCTTTCTTACGTGGAAGGCACAGGATGGTCTCTGCTGGTCTTCTCTCCAGGCCTCTGGGTTCCAACAACTTTCCCGGGGTGACTTCTTTCTGCATCTCCAAAGGCCTGGGCTGAGCTGCAAGTGCTGAGATGAGGAATGCCGAGCTGCTTAGGCTGTGCTACGTGGAGTTCTCTCATTTAAGCACCAGCCAATTAAGTCAAAGGTCACTCACTGCAGCAGACACGCCTCCTAGCCGACTGCAGATGTAATTAGCAACAAATGAGGTTCACGCACCATTGGCTTATGTCCACAGCAACAAGACTAGGTATGCTCACCTGGCCAAGTTGACAACTGAATCTAACTAACACAGCCTCCGTTCTCCCTTGACTCACCACATCCGCATCCAAGTTGACTTCTGTTTCTGTCTTTTTTTTTTCTTTTTTAGTTAGTTTGTTTTTTTTTGTCCAAGTTGACTTTTGACAGTTCCAAGAATACACTAAGTTCTTTGCCACCTGGGGGTCATTGTTTTCTGCCCCTCCTACAGCCCCCTTCAGGTCTCTCCAGACTAGCATAGACTAATGGTCCCTAAACAAGGCAACCTGTGCTAACCATCCTATTTAAAGAAGCCTTCCCTCCTCTCTTCACCCCACCACCATTTCTTTGTCTTTACCACAGCATCATTTCATTGACTAGCACTGATTATTTGTTTTCTTGTGTAGAGAGCATAAACTACAAGGGCAGTTGATGTCTAAGACCTTGCCAGATCCCCAGTTTCCAAAACAATAGCTCAACACAAATTAGAGGCCTCAACAAATA
>PVIY010010541.1:0-68305 GCA_004026745.1 Myrmecophaga tridactyla | reverse complement strand
TGCCCTGATTTTGGACATTTTCATGGCCTCAAAAATGTAAGCTAATAAATTTCCATTACTAAAAGTCAACCCATTTTATGGTATCTGCTTTCAGCAGCCTAGTAAACTAAATACATCTGAGGAACTTTGAGTTAATTCTGTGAAATGGGAAAACCATCAAATGTTTAAGGAGACATATTTGATTTGTCCCTAGTTCACCCTAACCAGTGGTGTAGCATGGGGAGGCAATCAGAAGGAAGTGTCTCAGAAGAGAAACAATGGCATCAGAGAGGAAAAAACAAATTCAAGAGCTCAATTTGATTGGATATGGGAGAAGATAAAGATGGGAAAGAAGTTAAGGAAGACTGAGGTTTCTAACTGTGTGACAATACAGGATGACACCTCTAACTGACATGGAGAGAGAAAGAGAGAGAGAGAGAGAGAGGAGAGAGAGAAAGCATGTGCAGGAACTTTCTAAGACTTGTTAAGTCTGAGGTGCCCATGAGACTGGCCTGGTAGAATAGCCTGTTAAATATTATGTTTTATTTTCTATTAACTTATTTTAAATTCTGATATCTCTTAATGTATAATTAGTAGAGCTTGTCTTATTACAAGGAGGTCCCTGACCCAGTTGGGAGAGTGGCCAATGTTCTGAATTCAGAAAAAATCTTTACTGTTCTTAAAGGTAGTTTCTGTGTTCAAAGAACACCTTCCTCTTAGTCAGATAAGCAGACACAGTGCATTATAATTGCCATTAACTATAAACCACATAATGCTTTATAAAACCATAGTTCGGTTGTTAAACTGTGCTTCCATTAAATTTATGGATTCAAAGTGTGCATAACAAAAGTTAATATAGAAATCCTTTGAATGGCTTCCAGCGAGTTTCTCGTCAACTGTGACACTTTATGGCTGATGCTATGTTATGTTTCTCAATAATATTGTTTCAGTCACTTTCATAACTAAATGTATACTATAAGCCACCACTAGAAAATATTCCATTTAATTAAACATAAAAATAATTAGATGTTTGTAATTAAAAGTAAGAATTCATTTTGTTTTGCCATATTCAAAGTAATGAAGGTTGATGATGTGCAATGATATAAAAACTATTGTGTTTACCTGTATAAAATTCACATTGAAGCAATTTCTCCCTTAGGCTGCAAATATTTGAGATTAAGTGATAAGGCTTCTGCAAGTACATCTTTAAACTGACCTCATCTTATGTCAAAAAATTCAATTTTTCCTTGTTTATCCTATTAGTATGCCCCAGAGAACCTTGGCATTAATCAGTAGAAATGTCAGACAACCATGAGTTGATTTATTAGTCATTTCATTTTTTTCACAGAAGCATCTCAAGTTATACTTCTTTCAGCATTCTGACTTTGATTTATTTTGCAGCTGTCCTTGATTTCCATATTATTCTTACACATACAATTCCTGGGCAAAGGAGTCAATAAAAAGGGCATACTTTATTTAATGGAGTACGGAAATGAATATGCTATCATGTCTTTAAAAAGATTGAAATACTCATTAAAATTGAACTGTATGTCTGATGCACATATTTTTAACCTCTAGTCCATATTTTAAAAACATACTACTGTATCATAGCCACAACCCCAAAACAAATATTATAAATTCTGGTGCTATGGAAAAAAAAATATTTTTGAGATATTTTTGTCGAGGAAGCTAAAAAGGATGAAACTAATATTCAGAAACTCTACATTCCAAGGTCATACTGATTCACTATGGAAATCTTAGAGAAACTGCAGAATTCAATGGATATGGGTAGAACACAATGACCCATTAAAAACATGATAAATAGGTCTATTGTGGTAATTTCTTAATTAACTTTAATAAAGTACATTCACCATATCTACTTGAAACAACCATTTAAATGAAAAATGTTTACAATTCTGAGTATTTATTAATGATTGATAAATTCTTCTTCTAAGGAAAGCCAATTGTTTAGACTTCAGGGTATTTGGAAAAAAACGACATTTTCCATTCTTTGTCCTAAATATTGGCATGACATAAATGGAAGCTTAGAGTTACCTGGATTGTTTATTTGATGCTAAATTCATGTGCATGAATGTATACATACATGTAGGTAAGAAAACATATATATGTGCCAACATGAGTATATATATATGTTGTTAGGACAATACAGAAATAACATATTGCAAAGAAGTTTGGATTTGGAGTCATTCCACACACACTTGGTTGTGTGTCCTGGGCATATAACATAACCCCTTGGAGTCTCAATTTTCTAATTTGAAATTAACATTTGTAGGATATTTGGAGGCACACATGTGTATGCGTGTGTGTGTGTGTGTATGTGTGTGTGAATGAGAGAAAAAATTGAGAGAGATGACCATAGCAGCTCAGGCCAAACGTAAAGAAAACAACTTTGATCTCTTTACCAGTCTCCCAGTTTCTACTCTTGCCCCAGTGCAACTCTTTCTCCATAAAACAACCTGAGGAATAGTTTTAAAATATAAATTTCATATCATTTCCCAGGTGCAGATCATTCCATTCCAATTAGAATAAAAGTTCAAACTTCTTAATATGTCAAGTTTTGTCTTTACCCTAATCCTATATAATCTGGCTCTCTGCCTACTTTTCCAGCCATGTCTATCACTCTCTCCTTCTCAGGCCCAGTTGCACAGACTTTTCTCTTCCTTGAACCCACCTGCTCATTCTTGCCTCCAGGCCTTGTGCTTTCCCCTGCCAGTCCTTCCCTTCAGTTCAGTGAACTGCATTGAAAATTCCCATATTCAGATTTAAGGTCAAATGTCTTCTCTTATTTTAAAGTAGCCACATGCCAATTCACTCTGTCACATTTACCCAGTTTTATTTTCTTCATTGCATTATCACTATTGAAAATTATCTTTGTTTTTTACTTGGATTTTTTTTTTTTTTTGGTATGCTGTATGGTGGAGGTCACATTTCATTCTTTTTCCATGTGACTATCTCATTATTGCAGGACCATTTGTTAAATTTTTTTTGGGGGGGAGGTGGGGGAAGAGGGTGTGCATGGGCTGGGAATGGAACCCGGGTCTCCCATACTTGTATTTTTATTATTTGATTTCCTCATAGGGATATGCACTTCAAAAAAGCAAGAAGCTTATCTGGTTTTATTTACTACTCTACTTTCAGCATCTTGATTTTTGCTTACATAAGTTAAATTCTCAATAACTATTTATTAAATGAATGAATGAAAATATACATACATGTATACTATGTATAGTATATGCACTTGAGAATAGCTTTTGTTTATAGCAGAATCAAATATATTGTTACAGTGAAATTGTTTGCCAGGTTGCACAAATATGCTTTCTTAGTACCTACAGTGTAAATCAGTATAATAGGTATATTGGGCAAGGTAAAGATGAAGAGTCATCATCCTAGGGATTTCATTTATCGCTTAGGGGATTACTGGTCTAGTCGTACTAATTTACATACTATTTGGAGCAAAGAGCTTAGAGTCTATATATTAATAATGTAATAATTTTAAGTCATCCATATGTATAGTCCTAATTTTTTTCCCAATTCAGAGTCCTCCCTGAGCAACTATTTCCCTTAAACTATCATCCCTCCATATATATCTGACATTATATTACTATTGTATTTATTTTTCTCTTTCCTATATATAATGTTATTGAAGAGAAGACTATCTATTTCTATTATTGTTCCCCAGTGTTCTGAGACAGGAATATTATGAACTCTTCAGATTTCCTTTTCATCCTTGTGTCAGTTTTTGTAAATTGTACTATTCAGGGAATTTGTCAATTTCATCTAAATTATGCAATTTGATGACATAAACTTGCTCATAATAGTCCCTTATTCTACATCTAATGTATGTAGGATCTAAAGTGATAACTCCTCTTGCATTCTTGACATTGATCATTTATGATCCCTTCCTTTTCCCTTAATCAGCTTACCTAATTGTTTAATCAATTTTATTGATTTTTTTATTTAACAAAACACATTTTAGTTATGTAAATGTTCTCTGTTGTTTGTTTTCTATTTTGTTGATCCTGCTCTATCCTTACCCTACTTCTTTATTTCCTTACTTCTACATATTTTGGATTTACTTCACTCTTCTTTCCCAAGTTTCTTAAAGTTGAAACTTAGGTCATTGATTGTACCTTTCTTCTTTTCTAATATAAGTATCCAAAGCTATAAATTTCCTTCTTAGTTATTTTCTAACTGTGTACCAAAATAACTTTATTTATTTATTTTTCCTCGTTTTGTTATTATACGATTAGAAATATTTTCTAATTTCTTTGGTAACTTCTCCTTTGACCCATGGGTTATTTACAGTAAATTTCCAAACATGTGGCAGTTTCTAAGATACCTTATTGTTTCTGATTTCAAATTCAAATCCACTTTACAAGAGAATATACTCTGTATTATTTCAATCCTTTTAAATTCATGAGTGTCATTATATGGCCTAGAATATCTTTCATCATGCACTGGAAAAGTATCTGCATTCAATAGACATTGAGTATAGTTATAAAATTGTCAGTTCAAGTTGGTAGAGAGGTTGTTCAGGTTGTCAATATTTTTTACTGCTTTTTCCTAATTGTTCTATCAATTGGAAGGGAGGTGTTAAAATCTCCTACTGTGATTTTGGAATTATCTCTTTCTCTGTCTTTAGGCAAAGTACATTTATGATTATTATGACTTCTGTATGAATTTGCCCTTTTATGAAATCTCTCTTTTTATATATGATAATTTCTCTGACTTGAAATCTGTTGTATCTGATTTAGTATATCTATATTTAGTATATCTATACTAAATGCAGTCTTCTCATAGTTACTATTTGCACAGAATATGCTTTTTCATTCATTTCTTTATTTTTATAATTCATTAAAATTCCATCATAAGATAGAAAAGTTAACATCTTGAGATAAGGCAGAATTGGAATAAAAGATGCTAACCTCAAAATATCTTTTCTTTTCCATTTTTTTTCAGATTTTAACATCAGTACTTTCAAAGGCCTGACTTTTAGATCATTGATCTTGGGGTCATGAAAAAAACTTCAGAACTTTTTTCCACACAGCTTTCTACTTTGGTGCTCATTTGAATCACTGAAATGCTGTAGACCAATCCTTTCTAAATTCTGTCCACAAATTAACACCTTCAATGGAATTATCGTTAAGAGACTTAAAGCACAATACACCACTCCTTAAAGAGGAATATTTGTTCAAATAATGCATCCATTAGTCTATCAGATATCCTCTCCAGACTTTTTTCAGTCAACTACACAGCTATGTTACTCAGTGTGAGGTCTTGCTGGAGGAGCAGGTATTGGCAAAATATTAGACAATCATTCTAGCCGTTCATAGAGAAGAGGAAGAACATAGCAACCTCACCAACATTAATTGAACACTTCTAATATCAGGCAGCATGCTAAGCATTTTATGTGCATTGCTTCTATTTTCTTAATAACTCTTTGGCTTATTATTTGCTGAACACAGCTTTTTAGAATTTACTGGAAGAATTAAGTAACAGAAAACCACTTAGCAGAAACTCTCCACAGTTTACCCATGATTACATAGACTTGAGTACAATTATAAGCAGGCATTTAGGAGAGAAAGCCAAGGAAAAAGTAAATTTATGAAGGTGGTGGCCCACAAGGACCAAATTTTTAATGTGGTGTAGGACATTGTCCAGTCATTATCCTTCTGTCTAGAGATGGATGCGATGCTCCTAATAGCTCCTGGACAATCCAACATTTCAAGAACCTGCATTTGCAGTAGGTTGAAGCCTGAGTCCAGGGTGATAGGGGAAGGTGCCATTGGTAAAGAAGCTCTCTAACAAGCTCTCTCCCCTCCACCCCAAACACCATCAGCCCAGCCTCACTCCTGTCTCTCACAGCAGAGCCACCTCTGACCCCCTCACAGAATACAACAGCTGAAATTGGAGCTTATATTACATTGGAAACTTCTTTTTTTCCCTAAGGCCTATGCAGAAAGGTTGTAACTTAATTATGTAAGGCAAGAAACTTTAAAAATTATTAGCAAATTAAACCTTTTAATATCGGTAAACCTTAAGCCTTTTAGTATCGGTAGTGAAATAATGTCAGATTTGGCAAACATTTCAAGCCAAGCCTTTCTCGCTTTCTGAACCCAAACCAATTAGGTATGTCCTGACATCTTATCCACGGTGAGATTCTTTCATCTCCCAAAGTCAGAGGACTTCAAACAGAACTTTCAAAAATGTTCCAAACATTGTAATACTATTAATCCCCATATTGTCATGAGGTGAAACTGAGGTTTAGAGAATTTGATGACATGTTCTAAATACACAGCAATCAAGTGTGAAGCTGAGCTAAAAGTCCAAGCCTTATTATGTCTGAATCCAGGGCTAGGATCTTTACGCATCCTTGATATTAAGTAGAGTTGAGCACAACTAGAAACAGTAGGGAAAAAAAATAACACTTTCCTCAGCCTCCACTGATCATTCATAATACTTTAATTCTTTTGGTAGGAGCACCTTATTTCAAAAATAAATTTGAAATATCAGTTTAAATCCTAAGTAAACATACTATGTTCCTTATATCATCCTGATCTTTTAAACATATTAAACAACTTAGTACGTGTATTAAATGCATTCAGTTCATGACCTTTAATTACAGAAAAATCATGATAAACAGCATTTTCTAGTGTGATGACAGAATATATGCTAGTGAAATACTGCTAAACAGAACAATTTAGCATGATCGAACAATGACAATACCAAAACTATACTATTTAGAGGAAATTTCCAAGCATTTAGGTGCTATGATGGTTAGGTTCTGGTGTCAACTTGGCCAAAATATTATGCCCAGTTGTCTGGTCAGGCAAGCACTGGCCTGACCAATGCTACAAGGATATTCTGTGGCTGGTTGATAAACCTGAAGGCTGGTATATTATGTCATCGGTCAGTTGATTGCATCTGTGGCTGATTACATCTGTGCTCAACTAAGGTGTGTCTCTCACAATGAGATAATCCAATCAGTTGAAGGCTTTTAAGAAGGAAGAGAGATTCTTTCACTGCCTCTCCAGCCAGCGAGCCTCTCCTGTGGAGTTCATCCAGACCCTTTATCGGAGACACCAGCTACACAGAATGTTTTACAGATTTTGGATACTTCCATTTCCACAGTTGCACGAGACACCTTCATAAATCTCATATTTACAGATCTCACCCGTTGGTTCTGTTTTTCTTAAGAACTGCAACTAACATTCCAAATGGTCAGTCCATTTGCTTCCCAAGTGGTACCTTTCAGAGCCAGCCCCTTCCAGGAACCTAATCAGAATACAGGTCTATTGAAATCTTCACCTGATCCACAAGCCTCCAGAGGGTTTTTTGGTTGTCATTGCTTTGGTTTTGTGGGAGAGGCAGTTAGGACGATCTATTGATAACATCTGTCCTTAAATTTTCTTTAGCTTAAAATCTTCTCATCCATGTAATGTGGCAAGTAATTAAATAGATTTAAAGCTCATTTCACAGGAAAATGTTGGCTATACCCACAGGCACTCCTGAAAACGAGTGATGTGAGAAAATATATTCAATCTCATAGAAAGAAAACGATTTTGGTTTCTACATTTTATTGACAAAATGCTAGAATTAATGCTTTAATGTCTAGTATTTTAAGCATTGTAGGTATCTCTCAGTCAACAAACAGAATATTCATTCCTCACTTAACCAACATTCAACTTGGAAGTGATTCCAATTAACCAAGTCTACTTCAGACTCCTTGTGTTTAGAACAGACGGTGTCATGCATTTAGTATCCCCAAACTCTAGGAATTCTACTCCTGTATTAAATTAGATCACCAAGAAGTCAGGTGTCCACACCATATTTTTTTCAGTCCTTGGCAACAGAAAATACTTTTCTGAGTTATGCATTAGTGCTAAACACTCTGTTTCTATACAGAGTGAATAACAGAAACATATTTGTGAATAACATAAACATTTTTGTAGACTTTGTCTTTTTTTAAAAAAATCACTCTTAAATAAGAAGCATATTCTTTTAACCAATGTCCTACAGTTTTGCCCATGTCAATAATGCTTTTTGTATTTACTTGCTGGATGGGGGAGAGAAGAAAGGATAAATCTCCCCATATAAATTACAGTGCCTCAATTTATTAAGCAGTAATAATAATATCATTTGCTGCTAATATTTGTTGAGCCAATATCCATTGGGTATTTGATATGTGCAAAACATTATTTAAAGTGTCTGATATGTATTAACACCTGCAAATCTCACAAGACCCTCATGAGGTGGGTATTATCATTATACCTTATTATAGATAGGTTTAGAGAGAGATAGAGAAAATAATTAATTTGCACAGAGCTGTTAAATGGATGAGAAATACTTTCAGCATAGATAGTCTAAGAACTATTTATCTTTATACATATTCCTCTTTTTCTTGGTTTCCAGGAAATACAGAATTAAATTTGAGCGCTCAATTACAGAGAACATTATGGGTACCTCATAACATGTTTTGATCTGTTGCTTTTAACTGGCATCTAACTTTTCATTTTATAATCTGCATCAAATACATTTAGGGAAAAGAGACATTTCTAATCATAAATAACAAATGAGAACTATATATTTGGTACGACCACAAAGATCCTGTGTGTGTTTTTTCCATATGCTGTGGATCCAATATATTAAAAAAAAATTACAATATCTGAATGTGTCTTGTATGCTTGAAGCAATATATTCATAGATTTTGGAATCTGTCAAAATCTTCATTTTGGTTCATTACATTTTTGAATTAGGACCATGCCAGCTAAGCAATGTCTGATTGATTGTTAATTGATCAAGGAAGTGCTTCAGAATGAAAAAAAAAACACTAATCAAAAGCTTGTCACTAAGAACCTTGTCAAAGCAAACAATTTGCTCCCAGCCATTAATTCTAAAGATTTATGTCTCAGTCAACTCATTTCTTACATTACATATGAGATATACACACCCAAATTCTTCACTATAATCAAAATAAAAAGCAAATGTAGGTGATTAAAAAAGGAAAACATGCAGTTTTGTTATTCTAATAGCACATTTGGCTCCTATTGGAAGAAATAAAAAAATGCACCCTGGGGAGGCTTCTGGACTATAATGGAATGAAATTAAACTCTTTATTGCTTGTGACGGAACCTACCAAAAGAGTTTTTTATTGAATTGCCAGTGATATTCCCACACATACCACATTCACTCTGAATGGATAATTACAACAGTAATCGTGTCTGTGCCTTCTTTTTGAGCAGGTGGGTCTTTTCTAAATAGACTGCATAATGAGAAAAACAAAGTGATGTCTGGTTTAGAACACATGGAAATTTTAGGTGAAATTCTGTCTAGTAAAATACTGCTTTCACCATCTATTTCTCCAAAATGCTCATGTATTTAATATAATCCCACCCCCCCAAAAAACTGTAATCTTTATAGTGATATGTGAATATTCAATGTGCCATTATAGAGTGTCAGTCCTTGAGTAACCTCAACAGGAAATTTAGAGAGTGACAAACTATCAGCTCAAGAATTCTGCATTTAATGGGAGCAGGTAGATGGTTGAAAAATCAATAGATTATGCAGGAATTATTTTATTTTTCTAACACATATATTATAGACCAAAAGAAGAAAAATGTATTCAAGTTTATTGTATTAGGTTCAGCAGATTTAATTTGATATAGTTAATGATATTTTCTAAAAATATTTCCTGTCAATTAATAGGGTACACTGTTCTTCCCCTTCTCCTATGGCTCTTTCTCTTGCTCTCTTACACACACACACACACACACACACAAATGCAAACACACATGCACACACTTCAGCTCCCTGGATTGTATTCGAAAGAAATTTCAGGGCATATATTTTCCAAAACTGAAACCAAAAACATTTGAAATTATTTCTGGTCTCCTTTGAAATGCACATATATTCTGGAATAAGACTTTCTCAAATTGAGGGGAAAATATCAACCTCCTGAAAAATGTTGCAAAAGATTACCTAGTCCCATTATATTTAGTAGCTTGGGGTATATTTCAACCCCAAATAAAATAGCTTATATAATCTTGGCCTGAAACTTAGTTAATATTTTATTCATACTTCAGAAAGAAAGCTTGCAAACAAATGTGATGACATGGTATTTGCCTACAGCCACTGAACAGGTTGTATCAGAAAAAGAGTAGTGGAAAAATATTATAAACAGGTGCAAATGTAAGATAAAATCAAGCTATGTCAGACAATACCAGTCTCTCTGTGTATCAAAGCATTAGAACTAGGCTCATTTTCTAAAAATTTGACAATTACTAAAAGTGTAAATTCACCTTCTATAACCTTTCTTAAAGCAAGACTGACTAGTTTCTGGAAACTGAACTTTGCATGATATGACAAATTTTTTAAAAGATAAGAAATTCCACTAATTTAAGAGATATAGAAAGATAATACTCATTGTCAGTGATCTAATTGTAGCCTTAAAATCATATGACATTTTTGCTGAAAAGGGACCTTGGGTAATTTCTATTCAACTCTTCCATTGTAAATTTGAGAAAAAAAGCCCATAGAGAATATTTGCCTTTCTATACCTTGTAAATTTTTAATGTCAGAGCAAGGAATAAAAATGGTATGCATTGTCTCTGTTTCCATTTATACTATCCTGTTGCTATAGACTTTTAGTTACTCATATTATATACTTTGTAAATTAATTTCAACAAATTTTATTATCTGTTATGCTGTGCCAAGTCTTTTGGAGCTTAAGGGCAGAGAAAGAAATGTGAACTTAAGTAGCTCAGGATCTAATGGTGAAGGCAATTATATGAACAGAAGTGCAAGAGGGAATGGTGCAAGGCACAAATGTGGAACAGGGACAAGAGTGAGAACTGAGTCTGGGTGAAACATAGTCAAGGAGAGTTTTGGAGTAGAGGAAAGTCTGAGCAGAATTTTGAAGGAAAACCCAGAACTTGATAAACAAAAGGCCAAAGGACAGGCAACTTCTGTAAAAGTTCACAGTATATACAAGGGAACATTAGCGAGGAGTTGAATGATATATTTCATAGCTACAACTCTAGCTGGAGCATGATGTCAGCGCCAGAAACATAAATCAATAAGACTAGAAAGGCGATCAAGGTCAGATCACAAATGCTAAGTGAGCCTCAGATTCAAGAGGAAGTGATGTGATTGATTTGGGTTTGAAAATGATATTTCTCATATATTGTGAAATATAACTGTTTTAGTTTCCTAGTTGCTAAAACAAATATCATAATGGTTTGGTTTAACAACAGGAATTTATTGACTCACAGTTTTAGAAGCTAGAAGGGATGATTCCTCCTGGGCTTGGTACCTTCTGGGTGGCCAGCTTTCTTGGCACATGGCAATATCTTTTCCTTTCTCCTCTGGGTTCCCTGACTTCCTGCTTCTGGTTGCTCCTGGTAGCTTCACTCTATCTTTCACTCTGCTTATAAAGGACTCTTATAATCCAGATGAAAGCCAAACTTAACTAAAGCAACATCTTGAAGAGATCTTATTTACAGTGGGTCCATATCCACAGGGCCAGGGGTTGGGACCTGAACATGGTTTCTGTGGGGGGTCCAATTTAATTCCCAACATAATTTATAGAAAAGAGAAGGGAAATGGAAATCATGCAGATTTTTCTAAAATGTGATTGAGATGAGGCTGCATCAAACAGCATTTAAGGTATTTAAGAGGTTAGATTCATAGAACACAAGACTGTAGAGTGAGGGAAAAGAATGAGACAAAAGAGAGTAAATCAGGAAACTATGAAGCTATCAGAGATATTTATGATTCTATTTGTTTTCATCTTGTTTTCTTTGTCATAAGCAACCTCACAGTAACTTACTTAATAAATAAATATTTTCTTTTATTTAACTATTTGATTCAGGATTGGGAAAATTACTCATATGCCCAATTCCCACCTTGCCCCCATAAGTATAATGAATCCACAACCAGGTTTATTCTCCTCTGTCCTTGAAGATATGCTCAAATGAATCAAATAGGCAACTCAAGTTGCTTATTTAAGGCATTAATGAGGCCTCAGTTGGCACTAAACTATTTTCTCTGGGCTTGCTATCGGGCAGTGGTTTGTTAGAGAGTCTGATCCCGCAATATAACTTCCAGCTAGAATGACCTCTTTCCATCCCCTATGCTGATAGGATCACAGTGAGTCATCTCATCAGAAGACTGTGCTTGCTTTCCTCTGCCCCTCCTTCACCCAAAGAACTTAATTAACTCTTTTGTCACAAATCCATGACTAATGCTTGCAGCTGGTAACTTAAGCATAACCCTGATATTTTTAGCTGTTTTGTTCCCCAAATAAACCTATTTTTATGTCAGATTTTTATATCAGAATGGAGCCTGGTCTTTTCTGTTCCAATGCAAACATTGGAAGATTAATAACATAGCACCAACTGAAACTCCTAAGATGCACCCCCACTCCAACTTGTACCATTCAAAATAAGTATGTTACTGATTGGAGAATTTCATTAAAATCAAAGAAGGTGTATTTTAGGAAGTAGAGGACTTACTGTTACTTTGGTACTTTGTCTTTTTTTTTTAATTCTTAAAGCCTGAAGATAAAATGGCAATCACAAAGACAATAATAGCTCTCTGAAGGAGGTAGCTGCTGGTGGTGGTGCTGGCAGCAGTGGCAGTGGTGAGAGCAATACCCAAACACCTACCTCTCTGAATGAGTCATGTAGAACTGTTGCCATAAATCTGCCAGTTAAGTGGCATTATACTGATTTTGTGGATGAAAAACCTGAGGCTCAGAGGAATCAAGTAACTTGATAAACATCACCTAGGTAGAAACTCGGCCTGACGGATTCCAAATCCTGGCTTCCCCCTGCCCCCGTTTTGCATCATATTGTTTCTCAGATTGAAACTGTTGTGTACCCCAGAAATGCCATGTGCTTTAATTCTGATTCAATATTGCTGGGTGGGATCTTTTTGATTAAGTTGTTTCCATGGAGATGTAACTGGGTGGGACCTTTTGATTAACTGGTTTCCATAAAGATATGTCTTTAACCATTCTAGGTGGGTTGCTTACTGGAGTCCTTTAAGAGGAACTATTTTGGATAAAGTTTTAAAGCTGACACAGACAAGAGACATATAGAGATGGAGAAAGAAAATGCCCCTGGGGAAGCCATTTGAAATAAGAAACCGGGAGAGAAAGTTAACAGATGTCTCCATGTGCCTTCCCAGCCAAAGAGAAACTCTGAATGTCATTGGCCATTTCTTGGGTCAAAGTTTCTTTCTCTGGATTCCTTAGTTGGACATTTATATGGGCTTAGAACTGTAAACTTATAACTTAATAAATTCTCTTTATAAAAACTAACACATCGTTGGAAACCTAGGTCGATTGCTGGAGACTGCCCATGCCAAAAAGCAAACAAACAAACAAGCAAACAAAAACTAACACATCTGGTATATTGCATTTCCAGCACCACTAACAAACTAAAACAGAGCTAGCTCTAAAGATCCTTCATTCTCTTCTCTGTACCTTCAAATGCTCTCTTTTCTGGCTCCTTTCTTCAAGCAGTTCAACTTGTTCAATGCTATCCATTATCTTACAAATCAACAGTGCTTTGCTTTTATCACAATCCAGTGGATGCTTTTCATTAAGTGCTTTGCTTTAGTTGATGCATTTCTCTTGAAACTCTCTGTCTTGTGGATCATTTTGTATTTTTTGTTGCTTTCTTCCTGTCTTCTATTCACTTTTTCTCTAGCTCATTTGTGGACTTTTTATTTCTTATTGATCCCTAAAATATTGATATTTTTCAGCAATTTTACTCTCAGTCCTCTTCTGTTCTCACTCTCTAAATCCTTGGGTAATCCTATCCACTATTAATTAATGGAATATCTTTATGCTAAAGATTCCTAAATCTGGATCAGCGGTTCAGACCTCTTTCCCAAGAGGTAGAACCCCACATACCCACCTCCACACTGAACTGCTCCAATGGATGTTCCATCAGAAATGAAACTTATCATGCATTATCTGAACTTCTAACTTTCACCACAAACTCCACTCTTCCTAAATTGGCCTTTCTAACATTTCGTACCATCAGACAACCTACTTCCTAAGCTGTAAACCTGAGCAATAGCCACTCTCTATCACTCTCCTTAATCTCAAGATTATACGAGTCATTAAATTCTGTCATTTGTGCCTGTGAAGTATTTCTAAATTTGTCCTCTTCTCAATCGGGGTCATTTCCTAGTAACTAAGTTACTAGAATAGTCACTATTTTATCTTCTTACCTCTAGCATGAACTTTTCAATCATTCTATATATTGCAGTAAAAAAGTAAATCTAATTATTTGTCCCGTCAGTGAATTCATACCCCTTCATCTAACCCTATACACCATAAACAGTGAACTTTCCCAGGTCCTTGCATATTTACATCATTACAAAAACATAAGCTTTCATCCCCTACATGGAAACCACCATTCTTTTGGAATATCTAATTCAATGGACTACCTAATTCTTCAATGTCACTTCTTAGATTAGAAATCTAAAATTTTGGTCACTTTCACAACACTAGTTTTAAACTTCCCCAAGAGAGAATACATGCTCCATTAAAAAAAGAGTGATTTCTTACTAGACATGTGGATAACCTTAATGCAGTTTTATTTTATATATAATGCCTTATTGCAAATTTTCTCAAAATAATTTCAATTATATTTCATTCCGGAATAGTCTTCCATATACATAAATTTCAAGCATCTTGAACATACTAACTATGGCACATATACCGATAATATTTTTCTCTAATTAATGGAGAGGTTGTGTTAAATACTTTGTAGCCTGGGTACGTAATTACCAGGCTAGATGATAGTTTCATAGTAAATCACAATTTAAAGCATCAAATGGTAGAAAGCTTAAATTTATATTTTAAATGATTACAAATACAATGACTATGTTACTTGGCATGTATAGCAGTCATACCCTGAAACTCCCTTTAGAGCAAAAAGTCTATCTATAATGTGATCAATCATTGAGTTGCCCATACAAGTTTAAACATTTCTGAGTTCTGTTAGTTTAAACTCAGTTTATGAGTACTTGAGAGTCATTTAAGACTAATTGTTTGATCACCACTCTAAATTTCACAGTAAGCAATGTGAAAAAATAGAATAGAGAAAATAAGTAAAACTAAAAGTTGGCAGATCACCTAAGATTATAGTGGATCCTGTGAGTATATATCAGAGGGCATGGGTATAACTAGTCATTCATAAGATCTCATCTCTTCCCTCTTTTTACAATCTGAAATGGGGACCATACAATGCTTCTCTTAGGGTGTATTACTTAATTGAAAGGGTGAATATAATTATATACTTTAGGGGCTGCTAGCATTAATCAGGAATGCATTTAATACTGGATAGTGGTAGCAATGCCAGGTATAGGAATATCAAATAAGAGATTTTTTTCCAAGAGAAAACCCAAGGCTCAAAATTTGTCCTAACCCCTTTTTTTTTGTTTCCAGAAAGCCATGGCAAACACAACAAACTGGGTTTGGCTTAAACACAGGAATATATTGTCTCATGGTTTTGGGGACTGGAAGACCTCCCAGGGTTGGTAGCATTCTGGCTGGCCAGCATTCCTTGGCTTCCTTGGTTTTTCCATCATGTCTTCTCATTTATCTTCCAAGTTCCTGATGACTACTGGCCTCTGGCTTCTCCCTGTGGCTTTCTAATTTGTGTCCAGTTTCCTTTGCTTATAAGTATTTCAACCCTAATGGAATAAAGTCCACCCCCATTCAGTTTGGACACACCTTAAATAATAATATCTTCAAGGGCTCTATTTACAAATGGGCTCACACCTGCAGGACTAGTGTCTAAGACCTTAATGCGCCTTTTGAGGGGGGATGTGATTCAATTCCCTAGGCCCACCTGTCAGCAAGCCTTGGCGTCTGTTTCGAAAGAGAATCTCAGGTTAGATTAGTTTGCATTTGAAGGTTCACACTAGAGAAAACAAAGCATCTTCATAATCCTATCTATGGCACAATTCTTATCAGGATGTCCCTATACTCTCAAAATATTTGGGGTAGATTTTTTTTAAACATTCTTTATATTTTAGGAAGCAGTAACATAAGACTCAGTGAGTCTCCCTCTCCATATTCAGGCTTGATAAAAATGTGAATGCATTAAAGGTGGGACTAAAAATTGACTTGGCAAGGTACCAATATTGCATCCATGTGAAACAGAAACTGGGAAGCAATTTGAGGCTGCAGAAGTCAAGATTTCTGGGAATAAGCATTGGGTATTATTTTATTTCAGTTGACAATGTTGTCATTCTCCAAGTAGCTATCAACAGGACTGAACCACACACCCTGTTTGTCCTCTTACTATCTCAAAAATATAACTGAATTCTTGTCACGAACTTGTTAGCAAAGAGTTATTTGAAAAGGAAAAAGGAACAAGGTAGGTTTGCAGAACAGCACTGGTTCTGTTTTCATCATCTCTGCTGTTTCCTGCTTTGTTCTTCTATTCTGGGGTAATTGTGATTGAAGCAGAGAAGTAACCACAGAGATTCTTGCCCATAAATATTGACACATGAGTAATTTCAGTGCCACAATATCTGATGGGAAGGCTGGGGGTGTTGATTCCTAGGTAGATGTATTAGTTAGGGTTCTCTAGAGAAACAGAATCAACAGGGAACACTCACAAATACAAAATTTATAAAGTGTCTCTGCAGAAACGCAGAGTCCAAAATCTGCAGGGCAGGCTGTGAAGCCAACGATTATGATGGAGGGTCTGGACGAACTCCACAGGAGAAGTTTGTGGGCTGAAGCAGGAAGAGAGCCTTTCTCTTCTGGATCCTCCTTAAAAGGTTTCCAGTGATTAGGTTGAGCATCACTCATTGTAGAAGACACGCCCCTTGGCTGATTACAAATGGAATCAGCTGTGGATGCAACTGACGTGATCATGATTTAATTCTATGAAATGTCCTCATTGCAACAGACAGGCAAGCACTTGCCCAACCAGACAAACAGGTACATCCACTTGGCCAAATTGACACATGAACCTGACCATGACAATGCAGGTACATGGAAAATGATATCAGACAATATTTCTGGACCATTTGAATGACCATATCCTTTCCTGGTTCCACTTCAGGAAAAGACCAAGACTCTTCTCTGAAGGTACCCTGTAAACTGTTTGTAAAGGAAGTGCTACCTCTCTCAGCATGCCCCATAAAAGAGATAATTACAGTCTCCTAATAATTTTCCTGCTGGTTATAAAGAAATAGCCCAATATGTATTAAGATAATGATCCATCCAGACTTTGAAGTGGATACAACCTCAGAGTCTCTAATATTTTTACTCCAATGTGACAAACAAATATCATTCCCTGCATGTGTCATGATGTGAAGAAGAAGGGAAACACTAAGTCTGTGGGTAAAATTGTTAACTCAATAGGAAGAAGCTAAATATCCATAAAAATAAATTGGTAATAGCTAAGCAATGAAACATCCTTCTTCTTGCCCTAAGTATAAAGCTAATGGATAGACTGCTATCTAATATGGTAAAGGAAAGTTTGGGGTGGACTGCATCCAGAGAAGAAACCGCATAAGTTTTCTTCCAGCCACAAATGAGTGGCTATGCATAGTATAGTTTCACGGGGTCTAAGCTACATTGCATTGAGTCAAAGCAGATATTATTAGAAAAAGAGGCCTGCAAAATTACAGCTACTTGACAAAGAAATCCTTACTATTTCAATGTAAAATTTAAAGCATCTAAAGATCCAGTCATGGGGTAGAAGACATATGGTGGTGGTCAAAGTGCAGCTCCAGATACCTTCCACTTGGCAGGTGCTGCCCACAATTTGGCACAGTTAGGAATCGTGTGTCAGCTTGGTTTCATTATAATTTATTATCAGTTTAAAACTTTGTATTCCATGGGGAAAATGTGACATGAAAAATGAGGCAAGTGATCCTGTGCTCATAGCCAAGAAAATCCCAGGAGCATGAGTTTGGGTCTAATAGGAAGGAACAGCTAAAACAGGACTCACGAATGGACAGGCAAGGGACTTAAGAAAAGACATTGTATAGGCCCTTACCTCTTCATGGATTTTCTGTATGAGTCTCATCAAACCTATGTAAATGCTGAGTCTTATTGCAGTGAACAAATGAATTTGTCTTTATCTATTGATTTGGAAAGATTTTGAGCTTCGCCCAAGGCTGCATACCTAAGAGAAAATCATTAAACTCTAGTAAAATGTTGAAATACATTGAAATTGTTAGTAAAGATATATTAAATCAAGGTAAGGCCAAAATGCTATCTTTTAGAAATATTATTTTAGCTGACCTTCATGTATAATCACATTTTATTTCTGCACCATAAAGAGCATAATTTTTTTTAAGATATTTTCCCCAGAAGTGAGGGAATGATTAGTTTGTACCTTTCGTTCATACTGACCATCATGTTCAGTGAGGAAAGACATTTATCATTATAACCCATTTTCCCACTAGGAACTTAAATGCATATCTTTAGTTTCATTAATTGTGTATTCAAACAAACGGAGTCCATCAAGTTCCCTGATGAGAAATACAGGATTGCAAAGGAAAACTCACACTACACTGCTCATTGTTGGAAACTGTATTTGAAAAAAAAAAAATCTAAGGTGGCTACCACCCACCCATACAAATATTAATGATAGTATGGTAGAATTTGCAGAGGACTACAAATGAAAGAACCAAATATGTTGGAAAATTCTTATAATACTTCTTTCAGTGCTTTTGGCATTTATGGATCTGGAAGTCAGAGGTCTGAACAAAGCCAACTTCTCTAGATGTTATCAATGGCAAAATTCTGTGGAACTCAATCCTTTCAGTGCACATATTTATTTATCTGTCTAGCTATATTTTTTCTTTTAGAGAATGTGAAATTTGGGCTATGGATCACTGTGGATTAAAGTCGGATATTATTAAAAATACTGAATGCTCCTAAAATTTTTTTCATCTATCTAATCACAATTTATTTCTACTCATCTCTCTGCCTTGCTTTCCCTCTACCTGGTATTCCAGTTCTCTTTCACTGATAAGCAAAAAAATGGATGTTAACAATAGTTAAGTATTTCTATGGTGTCTTGCCCTTATCTAAGCCTTAGGAAAGCATCCCACAACCTTTCCTTCCAAAGGAGATTCTCCTGGTCAAGGAATCTTCTCTTATGGAAGTTATAAAAAAAAAAATGCCCTATAGGATCCTGCAGAATGAAAGAAGCTGGCATATTTTATTTATTTATTTATTGACATTTTGATTTAGAGTCCCCCAAAACAACTTATAATTATAAGGAAAAATAAAGTCTGTTAAAACAATAAGAACAATAAAAACTGACATAACCTGAAAATTAAGACTCTCAGTTATCCCAAATTAAGTACAGAAGGGGAAGTAAGTTCTACATAAATAGGACTCTCCTTACACATAGATGCTGGCTCTCCACCATCACGAGAAAGTCAAATATTATGTTGGTAGGTTGAATATTTTATTTTTATGTAAACTATCCATCAGCTAGAGATTGTTTTAATAGTGAGCACTAGCTTTCTAATTCTCAGATGTTTTTATTTTTTCTCTCTCTCTTAATTGCCCTCTGGAGCATGGTTAATTTAAAATTACCTTTCTCTGATAAAATTTCATTACCCTCAAGACACAATGCTAAAATAACTATATCTTTACTCTATCAAAAGCCTTTTTCCCAATAATAAATTATCTCTGTACAACAGAATTTCCTGAACTTTTCCTAGGAAGAAGCACAGCAATCAAAATCTAATATTTTTAGAGGAAATATGTTCCAAAGTATGATTAAAGAAGCTGTAAATTTTCTATGGCCTTTCAACAGCCTTAGACTTTTTTGGTTTGAAACACACAATTCACCTCCCTCATGGTGGACTTGAAATGCAACCTGTGAAACAGAGTTTTATAAGGTGTAACCCCTTACCACAAGCATAACTGATTTTACTTTTTTGGGTAGAAAAAGAAAGCAAATAACACTACTGAAAAATGTGTCTTTCTGGAGCAGAGTTAGGGTTAAAACATAGATAATTATTATAGACGCTTCTCAAATGTTTACATGTATATTTTGCTCGAAGAACCTTATTTTTTCAGGAATTTTCATGCCACCTGAATATGAGAAGAGACAGAGAGAGAAACCCTTCATATTAAGAAAGAATTAGTGATCATCAGATTTAACAATAAAATATGACTTTACATTTCTTTCAGTTTATGTCATTTCTAGATCACTAAACAGTTAATATTTAATATTGTAATGAGTGAGCATTACATGTACAGTCAAGCAACACAATTTCTAGTTCAATCTGTCTCTTACAGGCTGTGAATCCTTTATTACTGTTTCTTGACCTCTCTGAGCTTTGGCTGTAAGATCAATTTAGAAAATAAACGTTAAAGTGCTTTGAAAACCACAACGCTCTGCAATGTATTATTGATATTATTATTTTTACTATTCATTAGTTGCTCCAAGTGCTCCAGAAAAAGTAAGAGTTGCAGATTCTTTTTTCAATTATCTTATAATCTAGTTGGGAAGTAAGCAAATTTAGACACATAAAATCAATGAAAAATAAAGAATAAATGTAATGCTAAGAATTTAGTAATAGATTTGGAGCTGAGGACGAATAAATAGAAGGAGAAAATTGAAAACATTTAAGAATTCAGGGTTAAATATGGGATAGAGACATGTAAGTAAATGGAATGGAAAGACTGTAAGGGTTTACTTGAAAGAGAAGTAGAAGTATTTCCTTTCAGTCCAGGTGGAAACTTTTTGAGAAGTGGGTGGGTATGGTTAGATTCTGAGCGAAAGATGGGAATACAGAAGGGAAATGGTGTCAGATGGTCTCAATTTTCCTTCAGTGGGGGCTAAGGTTATCTGGTAAGGGTGACACTGTAGAGGAAAGGAGAGATTGGAAGCTAATGAGAGAGACTCAAATCTGACTCTCAGCTGTGGGAACTGGGCTGGGATTGCAAGGGATTAAGGGGAAACATTGTGATGAGCATTAGGGAAGACATGGTGGGAAACACCTGACATTAATCTCTGGTGGCCAAGTCAACACAGCTGTTTGCAGTTCTCAGATTTCTCCTAAGACTTGGTAGCATGGACAGATGTAGTGCCTGTGGAGAAAGCCAGGCTTGACTATGAAATTGTTAGTGAATGGCCGGATGCCTTATAGCATATTGTAAGTATGTAGTTTGTACCTTTTGACCTTTCATAGATTAATTTTATACTAAACGATTATAGGGCTTTTATAGAATTTTTGCCATAATTAAACATATATTCGTATATATATATATATACTTGCATCATGAATGGGGTTGGATAATTTGTGTAAAACTGACTTCCTTGGAAGCGTTTCCTGAACCTGAAAAATGCAATCCCATACCCACCCTAACCACATGAACCTGACTAAGCAGAAACATGAATTTGAATAAGTAAAAGAGAAATTTTCTGAAATCTCTCCGAGTAAGTAAAAAAAAAAAAGCAGGTAGCAGATTCAGGAAAATCTTCTCTAGGTCTCGTATAACCTCCTATTGTTTTGATCATGCCCCACCTTCAGCAAGCCACTACTTTCCTCTTAAAGATGGTCAAGCTCCCCCCTCCCCTGTGAAGGCAGAGAAGATTGAGTTTGCAGAGAAGATTTAAGTCGCCTTACGTGTTAGAATGAAATCAGGAGGGATCAAATGGGAAAGCTTCGGCAAATGATAGTGAAGGTAGTGCCTGGCTCAGAGACAACCAGCCGGAACTGGATACAGGTGGTCACTCCGGCTTTCTCTGCCGGTCAGGCCACCTGCCCCATGGGTAAGTTGTCCCTGTTGAGGAAGAGGCACCTTTGCCAGTAAACACAGAAGTGGTCTCCTCCAGTGGCCTCAAGAAAAAGTTACAAGACATTTTTGGAGGCGCTCAGATGAGATGAACAGCTTGGAGAAAATTCTCCTGAAAGCGTACCTCCGGATGGAGTCTATGTTAACAGTGCTTGTGAATTGAAGTGCTGGTCAGAAAACCGTTGGAACAATGTGTTACCTCTTCTCTCATGAGTTAAGGATAGGCAGTGAGAATATAAAACTTTGACAGAGCCATGGCATCCAACCACATGATCATTTCTCTAGTCTCTAATTTTTTGTTATACTTTTTCATAGTATTATTCTCCAATAGGTTGAAAATAAAACAAAAATAACCAAGGTGGGGGTGGTGGGCATTTTACACATCAAAATCACAAAAATAAAAAGCATGAAAATAAAGAAAAAAAGTGTGGCACTCAAACTGTGAAAAAGACATTTGTTTCCCGAATGAGAGATGAAACAGTGTGTCACCCTGTGTGGCCTCACTTGGGAGCGTGCACATTGGGTGACTCAGATTTTTCACTGCTTTGTGCATGTCTGCAAAAATGGTGAGAGTATTGATTTGGGAAGTTACAAATAAATTTTTGGTGAATAGATGAATTGGCAAATATGAAATCCATGAATAAAGTAGATCAACTCTATATTTTAGGAATGGACTAAATGAATTCTTCCTTCCATGATAAAAGTGTATATTTTTGCAGTTTATCTGAAATATAGAGGATCATGCAGAGGAGAAATACTGTCTAATAAAAAAAGTAAAGAGGGAAGGAAAGGATTGGAAACCTCTATGGACTATAATCTGAGAGACTAGGAAATGATTGTAGTGTTGAATGTCATTATTTTATCCAGAACAGAATGCCCTCCCCCAAGCCTTCTTTAAATCCAAAGGATTTGCTACAAATTCCTGGAGGTCTGTTATTTTACAGCATGATGCATGTGTTCTTATAAAATGGTCTGTTTTTAAAAAATCATGTTACAAAAAGAGTTATTTTTTTGTGAGTGAAAATAATTAACTTGAGATTGTTCATAGCTGCCTGCAACCCTTATCTTGACAAAGAGAATCCTACAATATATAATGTTGGGCATGATTTTCTCCTTCCTTCCCTATGTCAAAGAATAATTATCCCTTGTGGAAAGCTGCCAGGTATGTTTACATAATAAAGAATCTGTAACAGAAATGGAAAAGAAAATGACTCAGCTGGTGAAGGTGTGAGTTTCTGGGGAATGGTATAAATCTGCAATGTTATGCAGGGAGCAAGAAGAATTCTCTTGGTGTTGTATTTGGAAACACTTCACAATTTTTAAGATATGCAACTAATGACTTTGAGCTATTTGATGTAACCTCTGGTTACTGCACTCTATTTTATTCATGATGACACTGTTTTAAGATTGTACCAGTGGGTCTAGAATTTCATATAAGGGGTAGAGCATTACACATTTGCAATAGCTAATTTTTACTCAGTAGAAAATCACAATAATGAAGGATTTTGCTTAATATCTTGACTATTTTGTTAATGTTTCCTGAAAAATAGCTAGCTCATGAAAATGAACATCAATAATTTCTTATTTGCACTTTAATGCAGATACCCAATGTTCTAGTCTGCTAGCTGCCAGAATGCAATATACCAGAAATGGAATGGCTTTTAGAAAGGGGAATTTCATAAGTTGCTAGTTTACAGTTCTAAGGCTGAGAAAATATCCCAATTAAAACAAATCTATAAAAGTGTCCAATCTAAGGGTATCCAGGGAACAATACCTTGGTTCAAGGAGGCTGATAAAGTTCAGGGTTTCTCTCTCAAGTGGAAAGGCACATGGTGAACACTCAGAATTTCTCTGTTATCTGGAAAGGCATGTGGCGAACATGGCATCATCTGCTAGCATCTTCTCCTGGCTTCCTGTTTCATGAAGCTCCGTGGGAGGCATTTTCCTTCTTCATCCCCAAATGTCGCTGGCTTGTGGACTCTGCTTCTCATGGCTATGTCTTTCTGTTCTGTCCTCTCTGAATCACTTCATTCTCCAAAATGTTTCCTCTTTTATAGGATTCCAGTAAACTAATCAAGACCCACCTGGAACGGGTGGGGACACATCTCTACCTACTCCAGTTAAACAACCACTCTTGATTGAGTCACATCTCCAGGGAGATGATTAATTAAAGTTTCAAACATACAGTACTGAATAGGGATTAGAAGAAATGGCTGCCTTTACAAAATGGGATTAGGATTAAAACGTGGCTTTTCTAGGGTACATACATCCTTTCAAACAGGCACACCCAAAAACAGTTCAACTGTTTTATTACTTTAGAGCTTGACCTTGTAATTTTGCTTACAGAAGAAAACTACCAAACTACAAAAAGATAAATAAAAATTCTCCAACGTACATTGCATAGGCTCTGAGCAGCATGCTACTCATGCTTTGCATCCAGCTTGGGGGAGTCTCCATAAAGTAAATAATGTCCCCTACTTAATAAATAAATCATTGTATATTCACTTTAAGCACTAAACTCCCTGAATCTGGGGGAAGCTGCTGGAGTAGAGGGTCTTTAGGACACATTTCTCCTCCAAAAACAGCCAGTGGGAAAGGCAGAAACTATCCTAAACAATGAATCAGGGCTTTTGGAGGAGATGGGTAATACGGTTAAAGAGATAAAGGATATTAAAAAGACACTGGGTGAGCATAAACAAGAATTTGAAAATATGCAAAAGAAACTAACAGAACTTAAGGGAATGAAAGGCACAATAGAAGAGATTAAGGATACATTAGAGGAATATGACAGCAGATAGGAACAGGCAGAAGAAAGGACATGATCAGTAAACTAGAATTCAGTATATCTAAAATCCATAGCCAGAAGAAGAGATAGAAAAAGAATGAAAAAAATTGAACAGGGTCTCAGAGAATTGACTGACAGCAGGATGTGTGCAAATATATGTGGCATGGGTCTCTCAGAAGGTAAAGAGAAAGGAAAGAGGGCAAAAGTAATATTTAAGGAACAATAGCTGAAATTTACCCAATTATTATTAAAGACCTAAATATGCATGTCTAAGAACTGCAACATATTCCAAACAGAAACAATACTAATAGATCTATTCTAAGACAGATGCTAATCAAAATGTTAAATACCTAAGACAGAAAATTCTGAAATCAGTGAAAGAAAAGTAAAGCATCACAGACAAGAGATGCTCAATAACTAAATGTCAATTTCCCATCAAAAATCATGGAGGCAAGAAGGCAGTAGTAATGCATATTTATGGTACTGAAAGAGAAAAACTTTCAGCCAATAACTTTTTATCAGGCAAAACTGTCCTTCAAAAAATGAGGGAGAGTTTGAAACATTAACAGATAAGCAGAATCTGAGAGAGCTTGTCAACAAGAGACCTCCCCTCAAGAACGACTAATAGGAGTTCTGCAGGCTGTAAAGAAAAGACATAAAAGAGAGACTTGGAGAAGAGTATAGAAATAAAGACTAAGAATAACGGAAACTAAAAGGGTAAAAAGAGAGACAAAATAATATATGATATATAAAAGTCAAAGGATAAAATGCCTGAAGTACTGCCTTTACACTAACAACATTGAATGTAAGTGGATTAAACTATCCAATCAAGAGACCTGGATTGGCTGAATGGATCAAAAATTTATGATCCATCTATAGCTGTCTACACGAGATTCACCTTAGACACAAGTAGATTAAAGGTGAAAAGTTGGGAAAAGATAGTCCATGCAAGCAGTGATCAAAAACCAGCTAGAGCAGCTATGTTAATATTGGACAAAGTAGACTAAATGCAAAACTGTTGTTATATTAATAAAAGGGGCAATCCACCAAGAATAAATAACAATCACAAATGTTTATGCACCTAACTAGGGTGCCCCAAAATATATGAGACAAACATTGGCAGAATTAAAGGGAAAAACAGACACCTCTACAATGATAGTGGGAGACTTTGATACACTGCTCTCGTCAATAGTTAGAATATCCAGACAGAAGCTCAGTATGGAAAAAGAGAACTTAAATAATATGATACAGTTAGATCTAACAGACATATACAAATCACTGCACCCTAAAACAGCAGGATGTAAATTTTTATTAAGTGGATCATTCACTAGGAATGACAGCACGTGGGTCATAAAGCAAGTTTCAAAAAATTTAAAATAATTGAAATTATACAAAGCACTTTCTCTGACCACAATGAATTGAATTTGGAAAAAATAACAAGTGGAGAACTGAGACATTCACAATTATATGGAGGTTATCAATACAATCTTAAACAATCCACAGGTCAAGAAGAAACTGTAAGTGAAATTAGTAAATATCTGGAGATTAATGAAAATGCAATAGTATATATGAAAACTTGTGGGATGTAGCAGTGACATTGAAGAGAGGCAAATTTTAGCCTAAATGCCTACATTAAAAAAGAAAAAATGAGCTAAAATCCAAGACCTACTTGAATACCTGGAGGAACTAGAAAAAGAAAGCAAACTAATCCCAAGGCAAGCAGCAGGAAGGAAATAACAAAGATTAGAGCAGAAAGAAGTGAAATTGAAAATATAAGAAAAAAAAGAGAATTAAAAAAACAAAATATGATTATTTGCGATCAATAAATTGACAGACCTTAACTAGACTGACAAAGAAAAAACGAAGATGCAAATAAAATCAGAAATGAGAGGGGAGCATTACCACCGGCCCCACAGAAATAAAAAGGGATCATAAGAAGTTACTATAAACAACTGTATGCCAACAAAGTAGACAACTTAGATGAAATGAGCAAATTCTTAGAAACACTCAAGCACCATATACTGACTTCAGAAAAAGCAGAAGACCTCAACAAACCAATTACAAGTAAAGTGATTGAACCAGTTATCAAAACCTCTGAACAAAAAAAAGCCCAGGACCAGATGGCTTTACAGGTAAATTCTATCAATCATTTCAAGTAAAATTAACATTGATTCTGACCAAATTTTTCAAAAAATTAGAAAGGAGAGAGCATTACCTAACTCATTTATGAAGACAACATCACCCTAATGCCACAGCCACATGAGGATACTATAAGGAAAGAAAGTTTGAGACCACTGCCTAATGAATTTTGATACAAATTGCAAGTATCTTCCACAAAATACTTGCAAACCGAATCCAGCAACATATTAAAATAATTAGACATCATAGTCAAGTGGATCTTATCTTGTGTTTTAACACAAGAAAATCAATCAATGTAACACACCATATTAACAAATCAAAGGAGAAAGGACAACTGAGCATCTTGATTGATACAGAAAATTCATCTGATAAATTCCAGCATCTTTCCTTGATAAAAACGCTTAGAAATTTAGGAATAGAAGGAAACGTCTTCAATATGTTAAAAGGCATATATGAACAACCCACAGCTGACATCTAACTCAATGGTGACTGAGGTTGAAAGGGGAAGTTTTGGGTGGTGTATGTCCCTAGAAGGAAAGCTAGAGGATAAACATGGGACTGATGCAGTGAGCCCTGTTGTGGACAATTGCTATGCTTAATAGTAAAAATATATAAATGTTCTTTCAGGAACTATAACAAAAATATGTCACTATTATATATTAACAATAGCACTGTATATGGGGAAAATACACCTAAAGCAAAATATGGGCTATAACTAACAGTAATATTTTAATATTCTTGCCTCAATTGTAACAAAGTGTCAATGATAAAGAAGCATATAGGGATGCTGTATTTTTTATTCTTAGAAAAGTGTTACATGTCACCAAAACAACAAAATATCCTTGTCAGTTACATTTTTTTATGCTGATGCTTCTCTGAACATGCATGAAGTCAGCTGCAGTTCAAAGCTTCATCTTCAGCAAAAAGAAAAATAAACAAAAATCGAATAAGCACACACACAAAAAAAACATTTTACATAAGAAGCAAGGCAAGCATATAAATTTTGTTCTACCTGCCAATTAACATAATCCTGGGAAGAATGTAAAAGTGGGACAAAGTCAGGTGTCTTGGCTGTCAGGGCCCTTTCTGGACATCTTGAACTTTATATAACTACACACTTCTACGGGATATAAATGTGCCCTTGTTGTCATAAGTCTATATTCTGGATGGATAGAGGTTTTTCCTTGTCAAAAGGCTATTGCCCTAATGGTAGCTAAAATTCTATTAAACCTCTCCACCTGGTGAATTCCTGCTGCTCTTACAAGTAATATGGACAAAAGCTCTGCAGTATATAAGCCTTGCCTAATGAAAGAAGATATGCTAATAAGCTAGCTCTTGATTTTAAAGCTTGCATCTATGAACCTTATTTCTGTGGTAATGAAACTCGGCCTAATTGTAATTAATGCCTCAGAGTCACCTGCTGAAAACCCCTTTGCTGTTCAAGTGTGGCCTTTCTCTGAGCCAAACTGCAAAAACTCCCTACATTCTCCCATAAGTGGAACATGACTCCCAGGCACTGAGGGATTATTACCAAGTGTTAATTAGTGATGCATTTGGAGAAAGACCTTGATCAAAAGGGACAAATATTAAATAATAGTTTTAGCGGCTAAGGGATTTCAAATAGAGTTGGGGGGTCATTCTGAAGGTTACTCTTATGCAGATCTCAGCCAGATTTCACGAACTGCTACAATATGCAAAGCCTCAAACAGAAGTGCTACTGAGAGCCCTGGGAATGTCCAGACACCATAGACAAGCCACAGGGCTCCACTGAATCAGCACCCCTCAGCAGCTCTATCTGGGAATCTATGAAAAGATATTTCCCAAATATAACATAGTTATATTCACTTATAAATCCCCTAATTATGATTCTTCTACTTCTTTTATTTGAACCCATAATTTTTAAGTTGCTGTTTATTTCTCAGAGTCTTAAAGCCTCTGGATTGTTGCTACAATGGTTGAGTCCTGAAACCCAGCAGGTATGCGGTCACCTCCCACTCCCCAGCTCTTTGGGCCTGCCATGGACAGCTAACGAAATGATGATAGTGGACCAGCCCCACCCTGTAAGCAAGGGGTATCTTCAACTATAGTAAAACAATTCCATTCCTCTGCCCCATAATATCTACGTCCCTCCTCAGTGTGTAGCAGCCAGAGTGGTCAACATCTCAAATCTTCTTCAAGACTGAGGAATGAACAAATATAAGGGGGGAATGCAACTATGACTACAGCAGATTTATTGCTTCTGTGGTTATTACCTGTTGTTAACTGAGTGATTTGGTAACATTGCTATAAATAAAGCGGTAAAGGGATATGATGCATGCCAACTATTCTTATATGACTCAGTGGAAAAATAACAATGTGTACTTGTAAAGCATTGGTAAATTTGGGTAACAGGTATAAATTTGTTAATTATAAAACATGGACTAGCAGTAACCAATGTATAACTATTCCGTACCTTGTAAGACCTTTTTATATACTACAAAATTTAAATGTCAATCAAAAAAAAAGAAAAATAATCTTTGAATCTGAGGAATGCATAGTTTTATAAAAGTTTTTGAACTAGAAAGAATGCTACCTAGAAATGGAATCAGGCCTAAAGGGTTAGTAAGAGGCAATGAAGAGAAGAAAGAGTATCAAGGATGGCATTTGGCCGTGCCGTGAGCTGCTGCAGTAAACCAAGTATGTAAGCCATGGAGACTGAACAATAATAGCATCTGTGCAAGTAGGAATGAAGGGGAGATTTTTAGAAATCTGGTAGAAAAAGAAGAGTCAGTAACTATAACTAATGAATATAGAGAGGGAAAGGTTAGAACAAACTTTGAGAAATGCAAATGCTATAGTCTAGGAAATAAGAAAGATGGCTCTCCCAATGATATACATTTTTGTTTATAGAGGATTCGTTACCCAAACTTTCTTTTTTTTGTATTCCATACCTAAGTTTCTAAAAAGAGCAGGCCCTGTAAAATTATGCAAAGTTTTTTTTTAAATAGAAATGACTTATAATTTATGTACCGAACTTTTTATAAAGCAAATAATAAAATCACTAAAAATATTCAGCTCTACATCAAGAAGCAAAAAGGATGGAACAATAGTAGTAGTCATGGTTACCTGCCTGCCACCACCACACGACGATTATACAATTCATTCCCATGAATAACACAATTATAGTCTAACATAATACAAAGTGATCTTGCAACAAAAGTGCCAGAAAAAAAACAGAAACTATTTAAATCAACAAGGCTCACAGCTTCATAATACAAACTCAACATTCCCCATGTGAGTAATTCAACTGTTCTATATGCATGCCCTTAATTTTAAGATCATGCTTCATATACATAATGATTATTCATGGATCCCAAAATTTATAAAATACTTTTCTGAAAAGACACAGCTGAATCCAGAAGGAAAAACAAATGATGCACCCTTTCCTAAATAGATCAGTTTTATAATATTAATGCTTTAATTAATGCTAGACCATTTAATTTTCATTGATTTACTTTTCTTAACACATTTGAAATCTCTAAATAGAAGTTACCAATGGCAAGTCCAACCATGCTTGCCTATAATGAAAGTAGAATTTGATTTGTTTTAATGTCCATTTGTTTCAGCTTATTCAGCATTGAATTTCCACGTTATATTGCAAAAATCCTCTCCTGTAGTTAGTTACTTACTTGCTTGATTACACATACAAAATTATGCACAAGATTCCCTTTTCAGAATGGCCACACATAATTGCTCTTCCTGAAATTTTGGTACTCCCAGGTAGTCGAGATGGGCTGTACTATATGTTAAACAGAATTGATAGCTGAATTGACACCATGAAGTCATGTGTTTGATTTTAAATTATTGATATTATGTCCTTGAAAACAGAACACCATTTATAAATAAAAAATTGCACCGAATTTGTGACTCAAAGGTAGCCTAATGTTTAAGAGGCATCATAAGGCACTTGAAAGAGCACTTAATTTTGAATCTTGGGTTCCATTCCAATTCTGGCATCTACTTGACCATGGCCAAATCACTTAACTTCTTTAAGTCTTTCTTTCCTCATCAATAAATTGAGGGAGTTGCTGTTTAATGACTCAATCTGGTAATAAAATATTATGATTGAAAGTAATCCTTAATACAAATTACGTATCTCTTTGATGACTAGGAATTGCATTGAAAAGTTTTGCCAATATCTCCTCTCTGCCAATTTGCCTCAGCTCTCACATGCTTTGGGTAAGTTCCAGATCACAAATTATCCTCCCAAGCATTTTAAACCTGGCAAAGTGAAGCATTCACTTAAAAAATAGCTATACCAATGTCCAGTAAAATAACTAAAGGTGCTGTTTTAACTATCCCCAATCAAAGGTCTGGCTAAAACTGCAGTTCTTTATCCCACTATTCTACCATGGCTTTCTCCTCTAGGGAACTATGTTATATTGCTGCATCCTAAAGAAGCTGATGAACTGGTAAATAAATCACACACACCCCTTCTGTGCTACTGCAGTCTAGGAAAACGTTCCTTGATATAAAGTAGCTATTACCCTGTGAGTGAAATTGAAATGCATCTATTGGTACAATAAGCTTAACATAACCCTCGCCTCTGAAAATTGGTAAGGTCTTGAAAAAAGTACCTGATATCAGTTTGAAAGCAAATGTGATTGGTAGCTTTGTGCAGTAACTATGCCTCAAATCGCCATTACAAACTCAGTCAGAATTATAATACATTCAGATTCGATAATTGTGTTGACTTCTGTATTAGCATAGATTCATGCTGTGCCTACATGGAAAGCAGTTTGATCAGCTGATTTTAATAGCTGTTGGATTCTTCACCTCTATCTTTGCTATTATATTAGTCTCAATAACATATTTGGCTGACTTCTCTTTTTTCTTAACCAATTGTTTATCATTTGTAAGGTTATACTGAACATGAGAGGAGGAGGCTAAAACTGACTTCGGTCTCTGAATACCATACAAAGCATTTTTATGTCTATGAAAGGCAGTTCCAATTAAAGATCAAGAACTGGTTCTTGGAGATAAACAACCCTGAATTTCAGCCTCTTCTATTGTAGCTATGATAAGAGACTTCATCTTTCTTATCATCACTCATCATCTAGAAAGCGTTTCCATAAAAAAGCAAATCCACTTGATTGACTTAGCTATAAATAAATGAAAGAATGCACCTGAGATTGTATGTGTAAAGTTCTCAGCACAAGATCTGAGAATAGTAACTGTTTCAAAAGTAAGGAAAGCAAGATATATGCAAACATGTTGATCTTACAAGATACATAAATTATAAAATATTACATTTGTGTATGAATTTCTGAAGTAATATTTGTAAACTGTTGTTCGGTGTGGAGCTCAGCAAGCCTTTCTATGTTTACTTTCTAGCTTAAGAAAATTAAGCACTAAACTCAAATGATGCGGTCTTGCCTATAAATTTCACTAAAAATCCTTCATGTAGTAGTTGCTTTTAAGTGTGTTGAATTTAAATATGTTATCAGATTTGTACATTTTCAAATCCTAGTCAGGGTTCAAAGAAGTTGGGTATTGCATCTGGTGAATATGGCAGCCTCTTTGTCTATAGAACAATAGTGCATAACTGTACTTTTGAGTAAAAAAAAATCTCTTTCTCTACAAATGAAATGGCATCTTTACCACTTTTGTATATCAGTGCAAAAATGGTCTTCCAGTGTTTCTTGGCACATGTTCTACTTTGCTAGCTGCCGGAATGCAACACACCAGAGATGCATTGGCTTTTAATAAAAAGGGATTTATTTTGTTGGTTCTTCAGAGGAAAGGCAGCTAACTTTCCACTAAGGCTCTTTCTTACGTGGAAGGCACAGGATGGTCTCTGCTGGTCTTCTCTCCAGGCCCTTGGGTTCCAACAACTTTCCCTGGGGTGACTTCTTTCACCATCTCCAAAGGCCTGGGCTGAGCTGCAAGTGCTGAGATGAGGAATGCCAAGCTGCTTAGGCTGTGCTGCGTTGTGTTCTCTCATTTAAGCACCAGCCAATTAAGTCAAACATCACTCATTGCAGCAGGCACGACTCCTAGCCGACTGCGGATGTAATTAGCAACAAATAAGGTTCACGTACCGTTGGCTTATGTCTGCAGCAACAAGACTAGGTATGCTCACCTGGCCAAGTTGACAACTGAATCTAACTAACACAGCACACTTGCTGGAATTTCTTGGAATTATCTGGCAAATGGAATTCATAAGAGTAGTGATATGTTTCCCCAGGATACCATCTGCATCTCACTATTATGTGAACACTCCATGAGAACCTACAACGTGCCAGAGAGAAGCGGCTTGCCCCTGACACACAGGGCTTTACCAGAACTCAGATGATTGGAGTTCCCAATCAGTCATCCTTCTCATGACCTCTCCTTGATTTCCTCATATTTACAAATGAAAGTGGGAAATCACACATCCTTACAGAATGTGAGGTAGAAATAATGCTCTCTCCCAATTTCCTTTAAATTGGACCCAGTTGAGCAGAGAAATAAGCAACACTTTCCTTTATTTCCTACCATAGATATTCCCAGGGTGTATGAGGAACTGTTAGAAGGACATTTCTCTCCTATCCCACCCTCTTCCAAGGAGCAGTACAGTGAGGTACATTTAAGCAGATTATTTGGTTCACAGGGATGGTCTGCAGGGGAACACAGTAGGAAAGAATTTGCAGTTGGGTCCTATAAAACGCTTCAGGAACAAATACCTATGAAGTCTTGCTTTCTACTCACTTGCCAGTTACTGTGTCAGTTAGCAATAGAATATTGCTCTTTGCACAGAACTTAACTAAAAATTAGGAAAGCTCTTTTAAAATTATATGATTTTGTATCCTTCCTCAACTTACATCGTCCAGATCGCAGCAATTTTAGACTCCCAATAAATCCTGTTAAATGAATGAGCAAATGTTCTTTCAACTGTCAGAATTACAGAGCAAACAGCCTGCACTGAACAGACACTTGCAATCCCTTAAGAACAACCCCATTTCTACTGAAGTTTACTTTACCAATTATTTGCCGTTATTATGATGTGTGGGACTAATAGAACTTCACCTTGACTTTCAAATGTTATGCTCAGTTTATGTTACAAGAAGAAGAAAAATAGGCAACTGGCTTTAAACATGAGACAATTTGATGTAGCCATTATTGAAATGAAATGAATTTGAAGACTCAGTTAACTTTGCCTTTAATTACCCAATATGGATAGTCTTTAAATAAATAATTCACTCACTTAAGAATTTTCCAATATCAATTATATGTCAGAAAATATGCTAAGTGCCTAACAGCCCCTGCCCTTGAGGAGGTCACAAACTGGAAGACAGACAGACATGGAAGCAAGCATTGTCTAGTGAGGAAGGAAGACCTACAGAGACATCTCATGGACACGCAAAGGAGGAAATGGTAGTATGGCCAGTCACAGAAGGTTCCAGAGGAGGGAATTAACAGGTATAAGGGGAGTTTTTAAGATAAAAATAAACAAAAAGGACATAGCAGGGATGAGAAATGGAGTGAATAAAGGCATAGCACTATGGAAATAGATGATATATTCAAGAATAACAGGTCCTCCATCAGGGAAAACATAGCATATTTAGGAAGAGGGTTGGATAATAAAACCATGCCTTCTTAAGAGTTAATGGCTTTTGGGCGGCTGCTGTGGCTCAGCAGGCAGAGCTCCGACCTGCTGTGCTGGAGGTCTGGAGTTCGATCCCTGGTGCCTCCTGCCCATATGCAAATTAAAAAATATATATAAAGAAAAAAAACAAAACTACCTTTAAAAAAAAAAAAAACTACCTTTAAAAAAAAAAAAGAGTTAATGGCTTTTAATTTGTCCTCTGTGAGAAATCTGGAGGTATGGGTTAATTTTAAGAGAGGAAGGGGATGGGATGGGAGGGGAGAATTGTGTCTTCTCTGCCCTTTCTTTTCTCTTTATACCGCTATTACCATGGTTCAGGGTTTTTCTTTAATTTGGACTATTAACTGTAGTTTATAACTTGAAACATTTTGGAGTGAACATTGTAAGGACTGGATGGGAGATTTTATGTGGCAGTAGAGAGGAAAGATCCATGAAAGAACATGATGGGAATTCTTGATGGCATAAGTGGATGCTGCTATGATTAAAGTGATAGAAGTTATTCAGGAGTACAAAGGGCAAGTTTGTTAGTGTGTGGAGTGTCACATAATATATTTGTTTGGGGTCATCTTTCACTTGAGACACTTGAGGACATCCAGGTAGCGATGGGCAGAAATGGCATTTCTAGAATGTAGGAGAGAAGCTGGAGCATGGTGATGGAGTTTTAAGAGTCATTGGCATACAGAGTGCAGCCATGTGTGTGACTGGATGATAAGAGGAAACAAAAGAAGCTGAATTAGAACCATGGAGAGCACTGGGACAGACCTAATAGGAACAAGGAGTAGTAATGTATACAAGGAACAGAATGATTCAAGAGAGAAAACTTGGTCAACATTGGTAATACTACAGTGGCCATGCAGGATGAAATCCTAGAGGGTCCACTGGATATGGAATTAGGAGCCAATTTTTGTTACTACCAAAACCCATTGTAGTAGTGGGATGGGTTGAGTTTTGAATGGAATGGAGGTGGTTACATAGTTTCACAAAATGTCTGTCCACAAGAAGAGTATTCCTCAATGGTCGTTTGAATGCATGCTTTTTGGTTGCTGTTTTCTTTTCAGAATTTAGGGGTTTACTTAGAGTCTCATCAGGAAAATTGGGACTCGACCTTTAGCTCACCTTATAGATATTTGATCCAACACTGACCTACTGAAATAGAACACTTTCAGATTCTTCTTTGCAGTTCACTGCTCAATGATTAGTTGTATTGTTGTAGATGAAATATTAGTCAATTGTAATTACAGATGATTCTCTTGCCTATAGACAAAAAAATAAATGCATAAATAGTACACTTTTCCTTGTCATACACCTGAGTATTATTTGTATCTAAAATCCAATTTCTTAGGACAGGTAAAGTATATTTTGAAACCAGATATAACGTTAACTACCATCCAGGAAACTTATCTCTCTTGGTTTGTGTGTGTGTGTGTGTGTGTGTGTGTGTGTGTGTGTGTGTGTGCCATACATATAGGAAAACATCTTGAATGAGGACTGATTAGTCACAGTGTATTTCCAACAACTACAGCAGACCCCCATGCTCTTCTAGGTCATCTCATAGGACAAGTTGTGTTAAACTGCAGACACCAGATTCCTTCTTAACAAATAATATATTTCTAACTCATACTTAAGGAAATGATGAAAGCATTAAATAAACAAGGAATCTTTCATTTATGCATGGAATAGAAATGACATTTTACTGTTACACATCACCAGGAGATGAAAACAAAGAATCTAGTTCTTAACAAATTTTCAAAGGAACTGGGCTAAATAGAATATTAAAATGCATCTAAAGAAACTATCTGGAAATAAATATTTTATTTTGTAAGTGATAAAATATACACAGCCAAACTTCCTTTTGCAATATTTTGCATTGAATTTTAAAAATTAAAAAGGCTTTCTATGTAAAGGGAAAAGAATTCAACATACTGATTCTTTCATCATCAGTTCTACATAAAATGCTATTTTAAATTTCAAGCAGCTATTCAATTTTAAAGACAAATACCAATTATACACGTCATAAGGCAATAAAATATTTTACAGCTAATTTTTGTGTGCACTGAATAATACTTAGAATTCTTTATGGAAGAATAATAAGACAAATATTAGACACTACAAAACAGTTGATGAAAAGTTGCCTTTGAACTTTTCAATTTTCAGTGAATTTTATCTTGTCCATACTTTTCTCTTTCAGTAGTCCAACTGAAGGAACACAATAAAAAGTTAGGGATAACTGAGTTATATTACTTCCAACAAGTTCTAACATCCTTATTACTGCTTAAGCTTCAAAAGAGACTGCAAATTTACTTATCATTTACAGGGACCATTTTAATACAAATATTATAAAATGCACATTTATGAAAAGAAATCATGCTGTATTTAAATTCCATCAAGAAGAAAACCGTCTACCATGATTCTCTGAAAATGATTTGACTCTGAAAATAATATTGACTGTTATAAAGCTGATTGAAATTTTGCGACTCCTCCATATCATGTCACTCAGATGTTTTCTAGTCCTCTTTCATAGATTGGAGCAACTAAGAACAGAAGAGCTAGTAAAGCAAACCTATGCCTAAGAAGAAAACATCTCTCAGTTTTCCACAGTTTTTACATAATGGGAAAACATATTTAACAAAATCCTGGTAATTTATTGTAAAAGCCTCTTTGCCTTTATTTTAATGAGAAATATTTGCAACTCAGAGTTAATGTAGGCTCATTAGGGAGGCTGAAGTACTTTGTGCATTAGGACCCCGCTCTGTGTCCCTGCTCTTAGCCCAGTTATCCCGGCTTGCAGGATGAGGAAGGACATTGCCCCCACATGGGTTCGCTTGACATTTTATGTTTCTATGACCCTCGATTTGTCCAGGGTTTCTAAAAAATAACCAACCTTAAGAATCACTAGGGAGTTTTATGTAATCAGGTTTTTGTGGTCCCTTCCCCATGATATTTAATTTGCTGGGCTTAGGATGAGACCCAGGAACCTACATTTTAACAATTTGCTAAGATACCTCTTACTATCCAGTGAATTTAGATAATCATCCACTTCTTCTGCTCTGCTTATCTCCTAGGGTGATTTCTTTTACCCCACATGTATATGAACCCACGGACTATTTTTCCTGTACACATTTCTATCCAATACCCTTCTTCCCATTTATGCATAAACCAGGCTTCCACCTGTATGCTTTCCTTCTGTAGGACAAATCCTACTTCTTCACTTTATTTCAAGCCTTCTGGAATGAGGGTAACTTTTCCCCAAGCAATGTGTTTTGTGAATAGGGAATGAACACAGGAGCGCATATAATTATGGGGATGGGGAACACGTTAGAAACAATAAATGCTCAAAGCAGGAGGACTAAAGGGGAATGTGGTTCGAAAGAAAGACAAGAGACAGAGCAGGAAACTGAAAAGAGGGTGGGAACATAAGGTGGTGAGGGTGGTCTCTGACTGTACCCGGAAGGCACAGTACCAAGCGCCAGGTGAGGCCAAGGAAGATAAAAGGGCAGATATCTGTCCTTTCAAGGAGTGATACGCTAACAGGACATTAACACTTGTACAAGAACAAGTGTCTCTCAAGGCAGACTAGAAAAGAATCTGAAAGATTTTTTCTGAAAGATTTGTAAAGAGTGTTACAAATACTCACAGGTATTTGAGAGCTTTGATTAGGGTCAACTTATAGGCAAAATGGCATTTAAACTGAATTATGAGAGATAGGTCAAATTCTGAAAGGTGAAATAGGAGAGGCAGGCATTTTGACATTTAATTAATCAGTGGTTGAATGAATCAATTTGTGGACAGTTGAAATAAAATGAAGCAAAACTTAGTAACATGTTATAGCCTATCACTTCTAGATAAGTGATCCTTTCAAGATTTCTAGGTGACTCCTCCTGCACGTAAAAATGGCAGCTGAAGGCAAAAAAAAACTTTGATTTCCATACAAATATTTTACTTAAGAGCTATGAGAATATATGTTACATGTAAGCATTTGAATATATCATTATTAGAAATACAACCTAATGTCTAAAAATAAGAAGCAACCACCAGCAACTTCTTTAACATGATTTCCATTGTTATATTTATTATAAATTATGATCATGCAGTAGTTTAAATAAAACTCCACGTCTGGATAAGATAAGCTGTTATGATTTCTCTGAAATTTTAAATTAGGCTGAGCCACAGCGAGGAGAATTAAACTCGTGAAATTAACATACTTCTGAAAATTAATCTCACCACTTATTAAAAGGATAGAATGATAATAAAATAAGATGACCAAATCAAATAAATAAGTGATCCTAGACTGAAAAAACGATGTCTGTTTAACAGTGGACTAGATGATCCTTAAAATAGCTCCCAAAGCTGGATCTTGTGCTGGTTTTTTTTTTTAAAAAAAAAAAAACATTTTATTGGTAGTTTGGGATAATATATTCCATTTCACACTTATGTACTCCTGTGAATCTGTGAGACACATTGTTTTTAAAATATTATGCAGGAACATTACTAACAAGAATTCCACTGAGCATATCAGTATGCTACAGCATAGTTGGTTTACATACACACACACACACACACACCTCATGCCTCTGCCTTTTACTACATCCATCTATAGTCATATGGAAGGAAACTCAAGGTATATAAGGACATCTTCCAAGCTAAATGTCTTTGTAGAGAGCTCTGGCCAAATATCAATCATTCTATGTACTCTGCATCTCACAATATCAGGTTTTAAAAATCCCCTTTGTGGCTATTATTGCATGTGTGCCACTTAATGGAGTACTGCTGATTTTTTTTTTGGCCATTCTATTTTTTAATAGTTTAAACCATTTAATAAGAAAAAGTTCATATTACCTCTTTAAAATAAAGAAAACGTGATACCTAGGATCTTTGTGTCTAGTATAGAGTTTAGATTTTGTCAATTTTAAATGGCTGTATTTAAAGCCATTTAGAATTTCAGAAGGTCTAATCCAGGGTCACCATCCAAGAGCACATGCTGATTCATGTGGACGTGGTAAAGGTAAGGTTGGGAGATAATATAAAACCATGTAAGAGATAAACAACTGCACATATGTCCATTAAAAGGTGTTGGAGAGATTCTCTACAGCACTGAATATGAGTAAGAATTGCAGTCAAGAGCTGGTAAGCAAGACTAACATAACAGAATGTGCTGGTATGTGAAAACTAGCAGTGGAGTGGCCTAATGGAAAGTAATGCAATGTTCTTCCCAAAGGATGAAAGGTTCAACTTTGATATAGTACAAGTTCCTTTAGGCAGAAATATATGATGCAATGCCACCAGAAAGTAGAGAAAGGAGGGACAAGAGGTTTTCTGTGAAAATATACACAATTTGCAGTCAGAGGCTTTTCTTATTTCTCCCATTATTAACATCATAATTTATGGTGTTCAACATTAATGAACCAATATTGATACATTATTATCAATTAAGATCTATACTTCATTTGGATTTCCTTAGATTTTACCTAACGTCTTTTTCTGTTCCAGAATCCCATCAAGGAAATCACTTTTTAAAATCATCATGTCTTCTTAGGCTCCTGTAGTTTGTGACAGTTTCTCAGACTTTTCTTATTTTTGATGGCCTTAGTAAATTTTTTTTCTTAATATGAATGACCCTATATTTTCAATGCCCTGTAATATTGACATTCCTTTGCTCTTCCTCATATAAAAACATTTTTTAATTTGTCCATTTAGTCACTATCATGGTACACTCTAGGCATTCCTAGATTATACCATCTCAGTCCTTATTGTTTTCTTTCTTTCTGATTTCATACGTGCCCCCAGCCCTCCTCCCTCTATCACATTCAGCTTTATTCAGTGTGCTTACATTATTGTGCTACAATCAGGTAGTATTGTGCTATCCATTTCTGAATTTTTACAATCAGTCCTATTGCACATCTGTATCCCTTTTTCAGCTCCAAATTACTCAATATCAACCCTGTTTCTATTTCCTGATGACCTCTGTTCTTAACTGAAATTCTACAAGTTCATTCATTAATGTTAGTTCATATCAGTGAGACCATACAGTTTTTGTCTTTTTGTTTCTGGCTAATCCCACTCAGCATAATGTCCTCAAGGTCCATACAAGTTGTTACATGCTCCATGACTTTATTATGTCTTACATATATTTATATTCCATCATATAAATATATATATGTATGTATATATATAATATATATATATATGTATGTGTATATATATATATATTTTATATATATACCACAGCTTGTCTAGCCACTCATCTGTTGATGGACATTTGGGCTGTTTCCATCTCTTGGCAATTGCAAATAATGCTGCTTTGAACATTGGTGTGCAAATGTCCATTTCTGTCTTTTCCCTCATGTCCTCTGAGTAGATACCTAGCGATGATATTGCCGGATCATATGGCAATTCTATACTTAGCTTCCTGAGGAACCACCAAACTGCCTTCCACAGCGGTTGTACCATTTTACATTCCTACCAACAGCAGATAAGTGTGCCTCTTTCCTCCCCAACCTCTCCAGCACTTGTAGTTTTCTGTTTTATTGATAATGGCCATTTTGGTGGGTGTGAGATGATATCTCATTGTGGTTTTGATTTGCATTTCCCTAATAGCCAGGGAAGTTGAGCATCTTTTCATGTGCCTCTTAGCCATTTGTATTTCCTTTTCTGAGAAGTGTCTGTTCGTGTCTTTTGCCCATTTTGTTATAGGGTTGGTTATCTTTTTGTTGTTGAGTTGAACAATCTCTTTATATATTCTGGATACTAAGCCCTTATCTAATATGTCATTTCCAAATATTGTCTCCCATTGGTAGCCTGTCTTTTTACTTTCTTGACAAAGTTCTTTGATGCACAAAAGTGTTTAATTTTGAGGAGTTTCCATTTATCTATTTCTTTCTTCAATGCTTGTGCTTTGGGTGTAAGATCTAGGAAACCGCCTCCTATTACAAGTTTTATAAGATATTTCCCTACATTTTCTTCCAAAAGTTTTATGGTCTTAGATCTAATGTTTAGGTCTTTGATCCATTTGGAGTTAATTTTTATATAGGGTGTGAGATATGGATCCTCTTTCATTCTTTTGTATGTGATATCCAGTTCTCCAAGCACAATTTACTGAAGAGACTGTTCTGTCCCAGGTGAGTTGGCTTGATTGCCTTATCAAAGATCAACAGTCCATAAATAGGAGGGTCTATATCTGAACACTCTATTTGATTCAATTGGTCAGTATATCTATCTTTATGTCAGCACCATGCTGTTTTGACCACTGTAGCTTCATAATATGCCTTAAAACCAGGTAGTGTGAGACATGTGACTTCATTTTTCTTTCTCAGGATACTTTTAGCTATTTGAGGAACCCGTTCCTTCCAGGGGAATTTGGTTATTGGTCTTCCTATTTCTGCAAAGTAAGTTTTTTGGGATTTTAATTGGTATTGCATTGAATGTATAAATCAATTTAAGTAGAATTGACATCTTCACTATGTTTAGTCTTCCAATCCATGAACACGGCATGCCCTTCCATTTATTTAGGTATTCTGTTATTCCTTTTTTGCAATTTCTTGTAATTTTCTTTGTATAGGTCTTTTTAACTTTAGTTAAATACATTCCTAAATATTTTATTCTTTTGGTTGCAGTTGTAAATGAATTTTTTTTCTTGATTTCCCCCTCAGATTGCTCATTATTAGTGTATAGAAACACTACAGATTTTTGAGTGTTTATCTTGTAACCTGCCACTTTGCTGTACTCATTTATTAGCTCTAGTAGTTTTACTGTGGATTTTTTAGGATTTTTGACATATAGTATCATATCATCTGCAAACAGTGAGAGTTTTACTTCTTCCTTTCCAATTTTGATGTCTTGTACTCCTTTTTCTTGTCTAATTTCTCTGGCTAGAACTTCCAACACAATGTTGAATAACAATGGTGGCAGTGGATGTCCTTGTCTTATTCCTGATCTGAGGGGGAAAGATTCATTTTTTCCCCATTGAGGATGATGTTAGCTGTGGGTTTTTCATATATTGCTTTTATCGTGTTGAGGAAGTTCCCTTCTATTCCTATCCTTTGAAATGTTTTCAACAAGAAAGGATGTTGAATTTTGTCAAATGCCTTTTCTATATCAATTGAGATGATCATGTGGTTTTTCTGCTTTGATTGATGTGTGTTTACAGTAATTGATTTTCTTATGTTGAACCATCTTTGCATACCTGGGATGAATCCTACTTGGTCATAGTGTATAATTCTTTTAATGTGCTGCTGGATTCTATTTGCAAGAATTTTGTTGAGGATTTTTGCATCCATATTCATTAGAGAGATTGGCCTATAATTTTCTTTTCTTGTAATATTTTTGTCTGACTTGGGTATGAGGGTGATGTTGGCTTCATAGAATGAGTTAGGTAGCCTTCCCTACTCTTCAATTTTTTTGAAGAGTTTGAGCAGGGTTGGTACTAATTCTTTCTTGAATGTTTGATAGCATTCACACGGGAAGCCATCTGGTCCTGGACTTTTCTTTTTTGGGAGCTTCTTAATGGCTGATCAATTTCTTTACTTGTGATTGGTTTGTTGAGATCTTCTATTTTTTCTCGAGTCAATATTGGTTGTTCATACCTTTCTGGGAAGTTGACCATTACATCTACATTGTCTAATTTATTAGCATAAAGTTTTCATAGTGTCCTCTCATTACCTCCTTTATTTCTATGGGGTCAGTGATTATATTCCCTCTTCCATCTCTGATTTTATTTATTTGCATCCTCTCTCTTCTTCTTTTTATCAACCTTGCTAAGAGTCCATCATTTTATTGATTTTCTCATAGAACCAACTTCTGGTTTTGTTGATTTTCTCAATTATTTTCATGTTCTCGATTTCATTTTTTTCTGTGCTAATCTTCATTATTTCTTTCCTTTTGCTTGCTTTGGGGTTGGTTTTCTGTTCTTTCTCTACTTCTTCCAAATGAACAGCTAATTCCTCAATTTTTCTCTTTCTCCTTTTTTGATATAGGCATTTAGGGCAATAAATTTTCCTCTTAGCACTGCCTTTGCTGCATCCCATAAATTTTGATATGTTGTGTTTTTTAAGAGTATGTTGTTGATCCTCCATGTATTTGTGAATTTTCTGGCCCTCTGCCTATTATTGATTTCCAATTTCATTCCTTTATGTTCTGAGAAAGTGTTTCGTATGATTTCAATCTTTTAAAATTTATTGTGACTTGCTATATGACCCAGCATATGGTCTATCTTTGAGAATGATCCATGAGCACTTGAGAAAAAGGTGTATCCTGCTGTTGTGGGGTGTAATGTTCTATAAATGTCTATTAAGTCTAGTTCATTTACTGTATTATTCAAATTCTTTGTTTCTTTACTGATCCTCTGTCTAGATGTTCTATCTATTGATGAGAGCAGAAAATCAAAGTCTCCAACTATTATGGTAAATGTGTCTATTTCTCTTGTCAGTGTTTTCAGTGTCTGCCTCATGTATTTTGGAGCACTCTGGCTTGGTGCATAAATATTTATGATTGTTATGTCTTCTTGTTGAATTTTTCCTTTTATTAATACATAGTGTCCTTCTTTGTCTCTTTTAATTGTTTTGCACTTGAAGTCTAAGTTGTTGGATATTAGTATAGCTACTCCTGCCCTTTTCTGATTGTTGTTTGCATGAAATATCTTTTCCCAACCTTTCACTTTCAACCTATGTTTGTCCTAGGGTCTAAAATGAATCTCCTGTAGACAGTATATAGATAGGTCCTATTTTAAAATCCATTCTGCCAGTATATATCTTTTGATTGAGGAGTTTATTCCATTAACATTTTAGTGTTATTACTGTAAGAGCAGTACTTTCTTCTATCATTTTGCCTTTTAGATTTTATATATCATATCTAATTTCTCCTCTTTTTACCTTTACTGATAGTCATCATTTCTACACTCTTCTCCAAACCTCTCTGTCCTATCTTTTCCTATCTCTCTCTAGTGCTCCCTTTAGTATTTCTTGCAGAGCCAGTCTCTTGGTCACAAATTCAGTGATATTTTGCCTGAAAATGTTTCAATTTCCCCCTCATTTTTTGAAGGACAGTTTTTCTGGGTACAGAATTCTTGGTTGGCAGTTTTTCTCTTTTAGAATCTTAAATATATCATTTACCACTGTTGTGCTGGTGTGAAAGGATGTATGTCCCCTAGAAAAGCCATGTTTTAATCTAAATCCCATTTTGTAAAGGCAGAATAATCCTTATTCAATACTGTATGTTTGAATCTGTAGTTAGATCATCTCCCTGGAGATGTGACTTAATCAACAGTGGTTGTTAAGCTGGATTAGGTGACGACATGTCTTCACCCATTTGGGTGGGTCTTGATTAGTTTCTGGAGTCCTGTAAAAGAGGAAACATTTTGGAGAATGAAGGAGATTCAGAGAGAACAGAGCAGAATGACATAGCCATGAGAAGCAGAGTCCACCAGCCAGGGATCTTTGGAGACGAAGAAGGAAAATACCTCCTGGGGAGCTTCATGAGACAGGAAGCCAGGAGAAGAAGCTAGCAGATGATGCTGCCTTCACCAGGTGATCTTCCAGATGAGAGAGGAACCCTGTGTTCACCATGTGCCTTTCCAGATGAGACAGAAACTCTGACTTTATTCGCCATGTGTCTTCTCACTTGATAGAGATACCCTGAACTTCATTGGCCTTCTTGAACCAAGGTATGTTTCCCTGGATGCCTTAGACTAGACATTTCTATAGACTTGTAATTGGGACATTTTCACAGCCTTAGAACTGTAAACTAGCAACTTATTAAATCCCCCTTTATAAAAGCCCTTATGTTTCTGGTATATTGCATTCCAGCAGCTAGCAAACTAGAACAACTGTCTTCTTGCCTCCATGGTTTCTGCGGAGAAATCTACATATAGTCCTATTGGGCATCCCTTGTATGTGATGGATTGCTTTTTTCTTCCTGCTTTCAAAATTTTCTCTTTCTCTTTGACATCTGACATTCTGATTAGTAAGTGTCTTAGAATGTCTATTTGGATCTATTCTGTTTGGGGTACAGTACGCTTCTTGGATCTGTAATAGTAAGTCTTTCATAAGAGTTGGGAAATTTTCAGTGACAATTTCCTCCATTAGTCTTTCCCCTTCTTTTCCCTTCTCTTCTCCTTCTGGGACACCCACAACACACATATTCATGTGCTTTGTGTTGTCATTTAATTCCCTGAGTCCCTGCTCATATTTATCCATTCTTCTCCCTATGTTTTCTTTTGTTTGGTCGATTTCAGATGTCCTGTCCTCTAGTTGACTAATCCTATCTTCTGCCTCTTGAAATCTAACATTGGAGGTTTCCATTGTTTTTTTTTTCATCTCTTCTACTGTGCCTTTCATTCCCATATGTTCTTGTGATTTGTCTTTTCATACTTTTGATTTCTTCTTTTTGTTTGCCCATTGTCTTCTTTATATCCTCCCTGAATTCATTGATTTGATTTGTGATGAGATTTTCCATGCCTGTTCAAACAGCTTGAATTGTTTCCACTCCCATATCTCATTTGAATTGTTGGTTTGTGCTTTTGACTGGGCTATATCTTCAATTTCCCTAGTATGATTCATTATTTTTTGCTGGTGTCTAAGCATTTAATTTCCTTAATTAGTTTATTCTGGAGGTTGTTTTCACTCTTTACCTAGGATTTTCTTGTTTGATGGCTTTGTTCTCTGTCTGTTCTTTGACATTCCATTCAGGTTATTCTAGACCTCTAGCATAGATTTTATTTAACAGATCAGAATTTTTCAGTTCCTGTTTACTTGTTTCTTGCCCTGCCTGTATGGTGCCCTTTTTTTTTTTTTCTTTAGGAGGTTCTATTTAGGTATTATAGTCCCCAATCAGATTTTCCCAGACCAGCTGGCCTCCTCTTAGGAGGAAAGAGTTGCCTGCATCAGTTTTCCCTGAGGGTGAGACCCAGAAGGTTGACAGACTTTCCCATGACGCCTCTAGAATCTGTGCTTTTCCTGTCCTGCCCAGTATGTGGCACTTGTTTGCCTGTGGGTCTCACCAGCATAAAGTGATGTGGTACCTTTAATTTCAGCAGACTCTCCCTGTTGGGGGTATAATTGAGAAAGAGGAGAGGTTGTAGGCTGGCTTTAATCATCTCAGTTTTTCAGTCTGTAGGGTCTGAATTCCTTGAGGGAGTGATTCCATCTGTGCTGGGCCCCACCATTCTCCTGGGGAAGGCATTGCCTCCAGGAAATTATCTCCTTTCACCTGACCAGCCTCTTTGTCTCTCAGACAAGCTTAATTCTGCTCTTGCCTGGGGCAATTGGAGCCTTAGAAGCACTTGTATCTAAAGAGCAGTCACGCTGTATAAATAGAGCAAAAAAAAAAAAAAAGTCCTTTTCAGAGCAGGACCCCATTCCTTGCGTTTGTTAATTAAGAGCTTAAGTTGGTATGTTGCTATATGTATCTCCAGGTCTTATGTGCCCTTTCTTTTTTTTATTTTTAGGGTTCACACCTTTTCAAGTATTTTGTGCTATCTGATCCAAAAAAACCTGTGCTTTTTTTTTTTTTTCTCCATCAGTCCCGCCCGCTCTGTCCTGGGGCAAAAACTGGTAATTTTAGCTTTTATTTGAGCTTTAGCTGAGTTGGGGGCCTATTTTTAGTAGTCAGAATTTGTTAACTAATTCCATAATTGGAGCTTGGTTGAGCTCAGACCATTGCTATTCGTAAAGTCTTTTTCCTTTCTCGTTTGGGAACCACCTGTGGGGGAGGGGCACCAACCTCCATGGCTTGGGGGACTCACAGTTCTGGGTGGGATCGCAGCTGGTCCATCCAACTTGTCCAGACTGATGTGTGCTGTGTGTTCAGTCACTGATGTGGCCCCAACAGTTTTCTGTACTATTCCTGGCTATTTACTGGTTGCTCTGGAGGATGAGCTAAATTCCACACCTCACTAAGCTACCATCTTGGAACCTCCTCATGGCCTTGGTAAATTTGAGGAGAACTGGGCAGTAATTTTAGAATGTCTCTCAATTAGGCTTTGTCTGCTATTTTTCTCATTGTGAGTTTTGGAGAGGAAGACTACAGAACTAATGCCATTCTCATCACATCATATCAAGGGCATACATTATCAACATGACTTACCACTTATTAATGTTAAACTTTCTCACCTGGCTGAGGTAGCATTTGTCAGGTTTCCTCCCCTGCAAAGTCACTGTTTATTCCCCCAATTCCACACCATACTCTGGAAGTCACTATGCTGAGCCCACATTTAAGGAGTGAGGAGCTATGCTCCCTCTCCTTGAGGGCTGTGTATCTACATATATTATCTGGGATTCAACTGCACAAAAGAATTATCCCCTGTCATTTATTTCTTTATTTAGTCATTTATTTATAATGGTATGGGCTCATGGATATTTATTTTATACTCTAAGTATAAATATTTCTTTATTTTGTTGTTCAAATTGTTCCAGCTATGGCCAATGGGAGGTATTTCAGTTGGCTTCTGTATGTCTTTGTCATATCTCCATCATCATAGTATTTTATGAGCACTTTCTTACATTTTGGCACAATAAGATGTTCTAGGATCATGTATATCTCCTGCCTCAAGTTCCTCTTATTAAAGAATGGCATTAGAAACTAGGATATAGGTGATGTGCTCATTACTAATGGAGTATCATTACTTCTAGCTCCTCTTAGTTGACAACACAAGAAAAATATATATGAATACATTTATATATATCCATCTGTCTATATAAAGCTAAACATAAATTCATACTGATGCCTCCAACTCTAATTCATTACCACATGGATTATTCTAGACTTCTTCTCTGGTTTACCTGTAATCTCTCCACTAAAACAGTGAGAAACCATTATTCCACCATTTGCAATCTATTTACTTAATGATTAATTCACTACTGGTTCATTTTTTAATTTAGAAACAAATGTGGCTATGTTTCTGGAATTTTTATTGTTTATAAAAATGAAAATGTCATACAGCTTAAAGGATTGGATAAGGATGTGACATACAACTTCATTCTCTCATGTCCTTATCTCCAGGAGAATATGCTTTGGAAAATCAAACAAGCCTTGCTCTAAGGACTGCTCTCATCCTCATTTAATTATAAAATCAGCAGGGTCAAAATTACAAATAGGTTATGTTTCAAATGTTTGCTTCCTAGTCAGTTGTTTAGAACTTGTGCTTTTCTTTAAATTGAAACAACTTTATAAATAATGGTAAAGACTAGCCCACAAACTCCTAGGTTACAGTTGCTATGGTGTATATTCGCAACGAAAGCGATACTGGTAAGTAAATAGGAAAATCATTAAAACATACATAAAAAGGAATGCTTTATTAATCTTATATATGGATGCTTTAGCAGAGTAGGGAGGGTTTCAGAGTAAGATGTCCATTAAATGCAGAAGAAACATCTACGAAGGGGTCGGAAAATATGGTGACCTCTGAGATTGCTGAAACAAGGATGTGTGATAGAGAATGGTTTTAATGAGTCTGGTCAATGTTTATGGTAAGCCTTATATGTCATGCTAAAGATATTAAAGGATATTGGATTTAAGTTTATGGTAGTGGGAAGTTAATGAAGATTTATATGTAAGGGAATGCAATGATATGATTTATGCTTTAAAAACATTACTGTGATGACAGTCTGGAGGATGATTAAGGATGAATCAAGAATGAGGCAGGAATGACATATAGAAAAATATTGAAACAGAGAAAACAAGAAATGAGGCCTGAACTAAGTCAATAGTTCAATAGCCATGTGGAAGGAGAAAAGTGGACAGATATGAGTAATATAAAAGAGAGAGAGACACTACTGTTTTCAGTGGTGAGCTGCTGGGAGTGAGCGAGGAAAGATTTTCTACAATTTCCCTTTTATGGTTTGAGGAATGGGAAGGTTAAAATGGGCATCTGATGGTGCCCTTAATTGAGAAAGAGAATGAGGTAGGAAGAAAAGTTTGGATGGAAAAGTAATGTGCACTTTAATAACATTATTTCTACCAGATTTGGTCTTTTAATCATAATTCAACAATTTTAACAGTAATTTGTAGTGAAAGTGATTTTCTAAAATATCTGGCAGAAGCTAGAAAAGGGAGATGCTAACAAAGGGTTGTATAGAGAATACCTGTGCATTTAGAAAGAAAAGAAGGTACAAGCTGTGATTTGATAGCTATACGCAATGCCAAGTAGAAGAAACGAGGTGAAGAAATAATGACTGAGAGGAGAGAAAGGAGGTGGGACCGAGACTTAAAGGGGCATCAAGTCAGACTCCAGCCAGGAGTTGGCACCATCAGTTCAACTGGAAGTCATTTGCTTGAGATTTGGGAAGAGAATTGCATAGGGGAAGAAATGTGCAATGGTTTGTTTATTTGTACAAAACCAATCAAAAGACATGCATATTTTCATGATAATAGAATAGCACCATGGATCATTTCAGTTGTGATTTCTACTCATAGGAGTCTACTAGAGATATCCTTGGGATATAACTTCCCCAAATTAAAATCTTCCTTGCCAGTTAATATATCTACTATATGCTCTATCACTATATGCTTTCTATTTGTGATTTAAAGTTAATGGCTTTACATATATATAATTTTAATAAATTGATTAATAACATATTAATTAATATATTTATATATATATATGCACAGTTACACACACACGTATGTATTTGTAAACCAAGTTTATCTCTCTAACCACTTACTATCACATCCCTGACCCATCTACTCTCCAATTTGCAATCAAAGAGCCACCCTTCTAATGCACTTCTCTGTTCTCTCTCTCATTCATTTTCCTCCTGCTTACTACACTTGCCTGACAGAGAAAAAAACACACGGCAATAAGCAGGCAATATACCAGGACCTCTGAAGATTTGAAGCTCTTGAGGACTAATCATCACTCAGTACCCATTTTTCTTTCAGGAAAATAAATAAATAAATAAATACAACCACAATATCAGCCACAATATCAGCCACAAAATCAAACAATCTAGTTCAGACCATCACATCCCTTCACACATGTTAACTGATTCCAGTCCCAGAAGTCCCAGAATGGCTTTTTGTGATTGTTTCTTCTATTCATGTGAAACAGATACACAGGGAATTGATGAACAGGAAAAAATGTTTTGTGAACTTCTAATACGTAGTCTTCTTCGATAATGAATGTGGTAATATAATTAAAATAAAGCAAATACCAGTATATGATGAATATTCTAAAGATACTGCTGCATCAAATACATGATGTAACACAAATGTGGGAAAAACCTCTAAATAGAATCATTATCTCTGAAGGAAGGTGTTCAAGATAGGAAATCTATTATGAAAGATGTCCAAAGTCTAGACTAGAGTCAAATAAAATCTGAAGAAATATAATAGTAATACTTAAGGTGTAATGTTTTAACTAATGACAAGTGACTTAAGTAGTCAATGACTAGGTTGACACAATTAACAATATCCAAGGGAAAAAAACTCAAAATTTAGCTTAACATTTGGACATTTGCACGTCTACTAATACTTTCTGCTTTTTTGAATGCAAAATGACGTTTCTACAGTATTTTTATTTCATATAAATTTATTTAAATACAGTGAAATTTATGATAAATATATTAATTAATTTATTAAAATTTTAGTGAGGTCTTAATCTGCTCTAAGAACTAAAGCATGCACTAGACAAACAAAAACATGTCAGAAGTGTAACAGAAGACACAGACATGAGCACAGATAAAGTGCAGTACAATGCAATATACAAGAAGATTTTGAACACATTCCTTATCTCACTGTCAGGAAATTACAAGTACTTTCCTGAATATAAAGTTTTTAGGAGACTGTGGAGAAATAAAAACTGGCAGTGGATTCCAGATGGAATTGAGAGCATGAATGAAGGGTTGGAAGCCTGACCTAGTTCTGCACGAGGGGAATCACGAGAAATTAAAGGTAAAGTCCACACAAAAAGCATGGATGACAAGGTGTCAGAAGTGTGGTTTTTATCCTAGGGTAGCCAAGAGACATTTAGATCTAAGCATTTGGGATGTGATATACCTAACAATTTTTTTACAAGCTGTTTTTTTTTTTTGGTAGAGTAGTGTAGCAAATGTACTAAAATATAGAGAAAAGTATGGGAAAGAGAAGATTTAGAAAACTTAGCAACAATCAACTAGAACCAATGAGCTATTGCCCTGAAGCTTGGGTACTGAGGAGGACTAAGTTCAAACTTTTCCTATAGCAGGAACCCATCCCATCTGGTTTAAGCTTTGTTCATACCTGGCTATTGAAGCTTATATTAGACTTACATTGGACCAATGGGTTTAAAAGGAGAGCAAGATATTACCTATTTCAAAAAACTGTAAAGATCTATTGGTAACTGTGGTATATGAAAACTTGGTACCTTAGGAAAAATGTCAAGGAGACAAAAGGGAAAAAGGAGATGAGAGGTAGGATTCTGAGACCCGTATCTTAGAGAAGGGAAGGATTAAATTATATGAGAAGAAAATGAAGATATTCCTCAAACAAGAAATAAACCAGAAAGGCTGGGAAAACAGTGAAACATTTTTAGGAGACAGAAAAGACTGACTGGACATTTGCCCAGATAAAGAAATTTGGGACCAAAAATCATGAGCAATTTGGGGAAGTATGTTTCTGTGTACTCTGGTGGAATTTCCCCTTTCCCATCTTAAGTCAAGAGATTTTAGTAAAACTTAGGTTACCTTTAAAGATTTTGGAATTCCTGTTGGCATATTATCTTTGGAGACAAGCCGTTGCAGAGCAGGCCATCATGTGACAGCAAGCTATTGTTTTTTTTTACACTCCTGTTGTGCATGACGGCTCTACATTGAAATTCCATTTCAAAATGCTTCGCATAACCAATAAAATAAATATTTTAAAACAGTAGCATTGGCTGTTTTAATAGACTATCTGTGAGGTTTTAGGCATATTTTAGATTTTCAATTTTGTTTTGAGGACCTAAACAAAATCAGTATCCTAAAATTTCTTTAAGGCTTATGTGATTTTTGGCATTAAGATATTTACCATCAAATTTATGGTAAATGTCATGAAAAATTTAAAAAACTTCTCTTGCAGGTTCTAATGTGTCAAAGGCACATAAAAAATGCACAGTTCTGCATGTTTAAAGACTGTGAAAAGAGTAGCTGTAGGAATAGAAAAAATAAACTTTCATACAGTATTGACACTAAATTTTACATAAACACCCTGTGCCGTATCATATTTCAAAAGTTCTAGAACTGAATACATTGGGCAGGAGGAAGTTGAGTAAAAGAAATTCATGGAGAAGAGTTAGCAAATGATGACAAAACTAAATAAGACATATATATAAAGACATTAGCTCAAGCACAGAAAAAATTAAGTGTAAGATAATATTATTTATGAAGAAATACATGTACAATGAAGAATCAGTGAGGTAAAACCGATTTTATAAAGAGATTGTAATAGCATTGAAAAGCACTTGTTACACTATTAAGTGAATAAATCAGCCAATACATATATGATCAAAACTATGAGAAATCTGCTTAGAGAGAAAGCCTAGAATAAACACATCTAATAATGACAGTGATGTTTTTGGATGAAAGCCTGGAAAATCACTTCTTTCCTTTCAACTTTTCTATTTTTTTTCTCCATTGCTCTGAATAAACACTGATTAGTTTTATAATAGAAATAAAATTTTTAAAAAAGTATTTTAAATGAAGGTCAGAATCTTGCTCTGATTACTTTTCTCAAAATTTTCTGATGAGACCTCATATTTCTTTTATAAATTAGATAGCTATCCTAGCAGTTATATGAATTTTCACATTTGGAACGATTCACAAGCTTATTTCTGGTTGCTTTGTTATCACTGTTCTGGGGAGGTAGATAGTAACCTTTCTAGGAATAACTGGGAGTAGACTGGCAATTCTGCAATAAACTTAGTGAAAATATGATGACCCCTTTTTGGATCATTGACCTATTAATATTGAATTATGCAGACCAAGGTAATATCTCATCTCACTGTTTCTGATTTTAATAAATTTAATCCTTGTTTCACTAAATTTTTTCTGTTATCAAATGTTAACCTATTTTCATCCTCATTTTGGAAAAATTAACCTGCTCCTTGTGGATTTGGTAAGATACTGACATAATCTGGCTCAAAATTTCTGAACTTCAACTTTCTTAGGAAAAGAAGATGATTTAAATATACCATGGAATAATGAGTAACACATGTAAGGAAAACAGTGTTACTTCTTTCAAACCTTTTTCCTAAAAATAATAAAGATACTTAGAAAACACAAAGCAATATACTACCCATATTTTTAAAGCATTGAAAATAAATACCAGATTTCAGGATGGAAAAAACACATGTGTTAGGACACCAACAAGCTCAATATTTATACGTTAAATTTATATAAGTAGCTATTTCCTTATGTTGTGTTATATCCCTTTAATAAAAATATGGTCTTTGTAACAACAAACAATAAAAGTGACAAAGAAAAATTATTCTTATTTTCACAACAGAAACTAAGAAAGAATGCTATTATAGCACTAAAATAATCTCCTCACAAGATTCTGGGATCCCTAAGAAGCACTATCATCATTATTAGAAACAGAAGTTTTTTAAAGTCCAAAGAATTAATTTCTGATTGAATATGTGAAATTATATTAGGCAGAATTTGAAAAATAGCTCCCTAGGATTTCTTGCCTAATCCCACGTACTGTGAATATAATGAAATATCACACCCCTGATTATATTATTACACTTGGCTAAAGCAATTTTGCAGATGTAATTAAGGTTACCTGTAAATTGACTTCAAGTTAATCAAAAGGGAGATTTGGGGGGTGGGCCTAATCTAATCACACGGGCCCTTTAACTGCAAAGAGTTTTCTTAGCTGGTGGCAGAAGAGAACATCCGAGAGATTCCAAGTATAAGGGGCAATTCACTTGATGGAAATTTTCCCTTTTGAGATAGAAAGTTCCAAAAATCAAGGATCTGAGATAGAGAAGGGCTTCTAGGAGTTCAGTGGTCCCTGACCAATGGCAAGAAAATGGGGCTTCAGTCCCACAACCACAAGGAACTGAATTCAGGCAATAACTTGAATGGGATTAGAAGTAAATTGCTTCCCAGTGGATCTAGATATGAGCCCAGCCTGGCCTGCCCTGACATCTGAGTTACAAAACTGGGAGGTAATAAATGGGCATTATTTCAAGTGGCTAAGTTTGTGGTAATTTCTTAAGTAGCAATAAGGAAGTCATATAGAAATGTAGATGTTTTGGACATTGATTAAACAAGTATCTGACCCTCTCCTTAGCTATCAGATGGTATTAGGAGAAATAGGTAGAGGGCAGGAAACAGGTAGTATCAGGACTGAGCATTTTAAAGAGAAACAAAGAGTTTTATAACCACTGTTATTCAAATAGGATTTTTTGACAATAGGCATAAAATCAAACTTTCGTGAGAGACAGAAAGCAAAATGATCTTTTAAATTTCTTTAGCCCCATTAAACACATTAATGGCTAGGAATCCTGTTGGACGTTTTCCCATAGTCCAGCCTTTTTTTTTTTCAGGCTTAAGCCTGGGACTGGAGTCAGGAAGAAAGAGGAGCCGATAAACAGGAAGTAAAAGAAAAGCCTAGGCTTCAGCCCCCCAAAGGTTACAGGAGAGTAAGGCAGTGGAAAAGGAAACTAGAGGCAGGAAAGCTAAATGCCATATTTTCAATTTCTTTCTCACTTCGGATCATCTTCACAAGGTAGTTTCCATTTTCAGCTCCATGTTCTGAGCTCTGAAGATTCACAAGGGGGTGGGACGGAACTCTGGAACCCTGGAAACCCTGAGAGCCTGGCTGAAGAGCTTGGCTGAGAAGCTTGCCAGAGAAGGCTTCTGGGGCAGAGCCAGGCGCCTTAACAGGAGGGTGCATGGAGGAGCCCTACAGGGAGTCACAGAGTCAGGCCCTTAGGAGGTTCCATGTCACACACGGCGTCAGCTCATGGAAGCTGCTGGAGGGCCTCTGGCTGCAGTTGCAGTGGCTGCCTACTGAGTAAGAAGTCTTCATCCAGAGGGATCCCTGCACACCACAGCTCTATACATTTATATAATAGTTTTCTGACAGATGGAAGTTAAGTATCTTGAGGAAGTGGTACTTTTCCTGATATACACAAAGACATCATAAACTCAAGAGATGGACCTAGCTTCCGAGTCATTTTCCTAAGATTATGAGGAAAACCAAATCAGTGTTAAATAAAACTTTGAAGAAGTTTTATTTCCTCTGCCCTTCAGGATTGTTAGCATGAATATATTCTTCAAGCCCAAAATTCTTAATTAGATATGGGCACCACCCAGTTGAGTGTTTTTTAATTGTTTTAACCCTGGAAATAATGGGCTAGTGTTGTAATTTCCTGACTGCTAAAACAAATAACATATAGTGCTTGGCTTACAAACAGAAATGTATTGGCTCACAGTTTCAGAGGCTAGAAGGTTTGCTTTCCCCTGGGGTTGTTATCTTTTGGTAGCCACCAATCTTTAGGGTTCCTTGTTCATCACATGGCAATGCATATGGCAGCGTATTTTCCTCTCTTTTCTGAGTTCTGCTGACTTACAGCTTCTTGCTTCTGCTTCCTTCTCCCTCTGTGGCTTTCTCTATAGGACCTCCAGTCATAACAGTAAGACTAATTCCTGACTGAACTGGGCTACACCCTCACTGAAGTAATATCATCAAAAGGTTCCATTTACAATGTGTTCACACCCATAGGAATGGATTAAGAACACGTTTTTCTCTGGTACATAATTCCAAGCCACCATAAGTAGTGATACTAATTTGAAATAGCTTTTTGATGTTCTATATTCCTAATATTATTTGGATTTGATCATGTCTAATTCAGACCAAAGAACAACAAACTAAAAATAAATGAAACCAGGACAATTTCAAAATATACTTATCATCATCATGCCTCAGTTTAGTCACTGGCATAATAGAAATAAAAAAAATTAAGAACTTAAATGCATCAAAAATTATATAGATAAGTGGATGGATAGTGGTATGAATACAGCAATAGATACGTGATAATGCTAATATAGTTAAATAATATTAGAATCTAGATGGTGAATATAGGGATATTCACTGGAGGATTCTTTCAACTGTGCTCTATGTTTCAAAATATTCACATTAAAATGTTGGAAAAAGCTGAGACCTAATAGCCTTAGTAGTGGTTATATTTGGGAGGCAATTGAGTAGAGTAGTGGAAATAATATGAGTTTTGAAGTCAGAGGAACCTGAATTGGGAAATCAGAGCCTCAAATTTCCTCTGTCAAATTAGGATGACAATGCTTACCCAAAGGATTGCTGTGAGGATTGAATGAGGTAATGTGTGAAAAGATTTTACACCGTGATGGAAATATATGGAGAGATAGATATAAGCTATGTACATATGTTTTTATGTATACGTATACTTTTTGTTTTTTTTTCACATGGGCAGGCACCAGAAGTCGAACCCAGGTCTCCAGCATGGCAGGCGAGAACTCTGCCACTCAGCCACCATTGCCTGCCCCATATACATTTTTTTAATGTAGGTAGTGATACAAAATTCTTCTTTGAATGATTCTCAAATAGCTTAAATGTTTCACAATAATGATCTAAGTAAATCTTATGGTTCCCATAATGTGCTGAAGAAGTAGAAAATTGTACTTATGAAATGGATATTCTAATAAACATCAATGTTTTATAACATTGAAAAATATTGTTATATACTTATATGAAAGAATAGTTTAAGAAACTGTATGCATACTATAACCCTACTATTTTTTAAGTACTAGAAAGGTAGACAGCCAACTGTTACTAATGATTATCACTGGCCTGGTAACATAATAAATGATTTCCATTTTCTCTGTTTTTCTGAATTATCCAAATTTGCTTTAATTACTTTATGCAATCATAGTCATAAAAAATTATAGGCAGATAGTTATATACAACATGATAGATTATGATTGAGAGATAGAAAAATGATAGATGGTATATAGATAGGAATAATGCTGAGTTTCCTTATGCTATCCCTAAGAACGCAGATTAGGGGAGAGGGAGGAATCAGGAAGAATGAAAGTCCAGGTGACCAGTTTTAAGTTTTCTTATATGGCCACTGTGGGCCTGTATTCATCAGAGTTCTCTAAGGAAGCAGAACCAACAGGAATATATGTAAAAATATGAGATTTTATAAAAGTGTCTCATGCAACTGTGGGGGTGCACAAATCTAAATTCCCAAGAGCAGGCTGCAAGCTGGCAAACCTATGAAAGTTTTTGATGAATTCCCCAGGAGAAGCTGGCTGGCTAAGTAGAAATGAAAATTCTCTTTTCTGACAGCTGAAATCATCACTTCTTTTGAAACCTTTAAATGATTGGATGAAATGTCTCTCATTGCTAAAGATGTTTTCCTTTGTTGAAGGTAGATATAATCAGCCTTAGTTGCAATCAACTCACTGAGATGTTCTCATAGTAGCAGGCCAGTGCTTTCCTGACCAGACAACTGGGCATTATTTCCTGGCCAAGTTGACATGAACCTAACCATCACAGGGCCCAAGCATATTGCAGCCCTTAGGTAGAACATATGACCAAGGGTGGCTCAGAATATGTCAAAAGAGAAGTCAGAGTTTAGTTTTATGAGAATTTTCACTACTCTTCCATGTTCCTGAAGAAGGAACACAAATGCAAAGAGGTCACAGTGGGCCCTGTGTTTGGTCATCTTATGAATGGACAATGCAAACTGAGGTTTAATCCTTCCTTAGTAGGACAAAGTAAAGTTTCCTTTGAAATAACCTATTGCAGTGATATCTACCCTGAAGATACTTTAAAACCCACGAACTTTTCATTGAATCAGGATCTCTGTGGGGTGGGACCTGGGTATCAGTATTTTGTAAAAGTTCCCCAGGTGATTTTAAGGAGCACTTAGGATGAAAAAAATAATAAACACTGATTTATTGGAAGTCCTAGCCATGCATTTATAGAGAGCAAGCCATATAAATCCTTGTTGTATGAAATGTTTTTAAAGGATTCCTCCTCTCTTTTCCCCAAGCTTCCATTAGCCTTACTCTTATATCAGCTTTTTCCTCTTCCTATAGAGATCACCTTCTTTATATTGTCATTACTATTTTTCATGGTTGCAAAAATCACATTTTAAAGGCTATTTTAATCAATCAATCTCTAAAGCTAAACATCATTTCGGTATTGTTGTTTCTTGAGAATACTAGAGCTGGTAATAAATTATTCCTTGTATTGGACAAAATTCCTCCTTTAAGATTAGCTGTGGACTTTCTACTCTCCTTGCCTATTTCTGGTCTTTTTGTTATTCTCTAAAGCTTTGCTATAACTATAGTTGTAATTATTTTATGTTTTATACACAACAGTGAATGTATAATTTGACAATTGTGTATAAACTATATGCTCCCATATCAAGAGTTATTATATACAAAAGAGAACAACAAACCCCTCCCTTGTTGACAAACACTTCAGACAATAACTTTGAACTGTAAGTCTTCACATTTTCAAAAGAACAAGCAAAGCTTTCATTTGCCTCTTGTTCTGTTTCATTTTCATTCAAAATCTCATTCTTTGTTATTTGAATACATATTCTCATGATCTAGAGAGCTTTTTCTTTCTCTTTTTATTGGAATTAAGTAGGTTTTTAATGTATTCTTGCTATTTAGACTACCAGCAAACTTCGTTCAATACACTAATAAGAAATGTGTTGTAGAGATAAAATTTAAGTATTAGAAGGAAAGGTTAATAGTTCCTAACAAAACCATACTGCCAATGTTTATTATGTTCCTATCTGGGGATATCCAGAAATGTCAGGCTTTGAAGCAATACAAAGAAAAATGGGAAAACTGATTTCTTTCTAGTGCTTGGACTCCTGTTTGGGAGATAAATCTTACATTTGAATTTTCTCCTTGGAACGATGTAATATTAAGTCCATACAAATCAAGCTGCAGAGTCTGTACTCTCTGCAATTATGGTGGCTGTTGTCAAGGTATGTTTGATTGCTTGAGAAAGGAGCTGGAAGCCGAGGGTATTTTGAATCATTAAAGTCTTTCTGATGAGGAAAGAATATGTCATGCAAGTGTAATAGTCAAGCAGTTGAGTAAACACATCTATGAGGAGCAAGTAAGTAATAAACCTTATGGGAAAAATATCAAAAAAGAAAAAACAGCCTAGATTACGTAGGTCTACCTAATAGAAGATTTTGAGTGACAGACTCTGTATTAGCTAGGGTTCTCTAGAGAAACAGAATCAGCAGGAAATATCCATACATATAAAATTTATAAAAGTGTCTCACATAACCATGGGAATGTAGGGTCCAAAATCTGTAAGGCAGGCTGTGAAGCTGACAACTCTGATGAAGGGTCGGGATGAAGTCCACAGGAGGGGCTTGTCGCCCAAAGCAGGAAGAGAGACTGTCTCTTCTGAATCCTCCTTAAAAGCCTCCCAGTGATTAGATTTAATGTCACTCATTGTGGAAGACACTCCCCTTGGTTGATTGCAAATGCAAACAGTTGTGGCTGCAGCTGACGTGATCATGATTTAATTCTATGAAATGTCCACACAGCAACAGACAGGCCAGCACTTGCCCAACCAGATGAACGGACACCACCACCTGGCCAAGCTGACACTTGAGCCCAACCATGACAGCCCACCCCTTGTCAACTTGGCAGCTATACACAACACCGTAAATCATACTTAATCTCAAAATAGGAAACAACGACAGACACATTTTTTTCCTTGTTAAACAATACTCAACTCTCCTGCATCCAATTGGAAATGCATTAAATCTCCCCAGAATAGGTTGCAAGTCCTTGGGTAGTATTCATCATTAAACTTGATATCTTACAACTTACATACTATAACATGAACAAAACAGCATTACAGTCCTCATTTCTGTAACTGATCACATGGTCGTAGTTCAGATTTATCACTACCTTCTTCCACTACCTATTCCATGTTCCCTTTACCCTCAGCAAGTACTTCAGGTGGCCATAGTTCTTTGCCTGATATGGTGACCCAAACTTTCATTCCTAGGGTTTCAGAGCCATTGGCAGTCCTGCCTGGATTGGGTTGTTGCAGTTTTTCATTGATTTTAATCACAGGGCATGGTAATACTAAAAGACTCCCTAGGGGATCTCCTATATTCCAGGAAAACTCTTCTTTACCTCCATTGTTTAGTTGCAGTCCTAGTTCCCCTTGATAGTCAGGGTCAATCACCCCAGCCAGTAAACTAATCCCCTTCTTGGCTTGTTGATCCATGGGCATGAGCAGCACAAAGTAAACAGGTGGCAGCCTTAGATTCCAATTCAATGGAATCATTGTTGTATCTCTTCGTGGAAAGAGTTTATTTCCCCCTTCTAGAACTAAAGCCTGTAGACCAGCAGAGCTCAGGGTCGCAGGGACAGGAAGCAAAAATTTTCCTAGTAGATCACTAAGGGTAATGATAAGTGGTGCCACTCCCATTTCCATCCCTTGGTTCTTGGACCCATGGTTCCTGGCTATGGGAGAAATCGCACCATATAGCGAATGCTGATTCAGAGCATATACAGCTTCCTGGAGAACATTACCCCAGCCCTTCAAGGTATTTCCCCCTAGTTGGCACCATAATCGAGTTTTCAAAAGGCCATTCCACCGTTCTATCAATCCAGCTGCTTCTGGATGATGGGGAACATGGTAAGACCAGAGAATTCCATGAGCATGTGCCCATTCCCACATTTCATTTGCTGTGAAGTGTGTTCCTTGATCAGAAGCAATGCTGTATGGAATACCATGATGATGGATAAGGCATTCTGTAAGCCCACGGAAGGTAGTTTTGGCAGAAGCATTGCATACAGAGAAAGAAAACCCATATCCAGAGTATGTGTCTATTCCAGTTAGAACAAATCGATGCCCCTTCCATTAAGGGACAGGGCCAATGTAATCAATCTGCCACCATGTAGCTGGCTGGTCATCTTGGGGAATGGTGCCATCTTGGGGACTGAGTGTGGGTCTCTGCTGCTGGCAAATTGGGCACTCAGCAGTGGCTGTAGGTCAGCCTTGGTGAGGGGAAGTCCATGTTTCTGAGACCATGAATAACCCCCATCCCTAACACCAAGACCACTTTGTTCATGAACCCATTGGACAATGACAGGAGTTGCTGGGGAAAGAGACTGACTGGTATCCACAAAATGGGTCATCTTATCCACTTGATTATTAAAACCTTCCTTTGCTGAATTCACCCTTTGGTGCGTATTTACATGGGACACAAATATCTTCATGCTTTTTGCCCACTCAGTAAGGTTTATCCACATACCTCTTGTCCAGACCACTTTGTCACCAATTTTCCAATTATGGTCTTTCCAAGACCCTGACCATCCAGCCAAACCATTATCAATAGCCCATGAATCAGTATACGAATGCACCCCTGGTCAGTTCTCCTTCCAAGCAAAATGAACAACTAGGTGCACTTCTCAAAGTTCTGTCCACTGGGAGGATTTCCCCTCACCACTGTCCTTCAGGGACATCCTGGAAAGGGGTTGTAGTGCTGTAACTGTCCACTTTCAGGTGGTACCTGCATATCTTGCAGAACCATCTGTAAACCAGGCCTGAGTTTTCTCTTCCTCAGTCAATTCACTGTAAGGAACTCCCCAAGAGGCCATAGCTCTGGTCTGGGAAAGAGAAGGTAACATGGCAGGAGTGGAGACCATGAGCATTTGAGCCACTTCCTCATGTATTTTACTTGTGCCTTCAGGACCTGCTCTATCCCTCTCTCTATGTACCATTTCCATTTCATGGTGGAGTGCTGCTGTGCATGCCCAACTTTATGGCTTGGTGGGTCAGACCAAACCCAGCTCATGACAGGCAACTCAGGTCTCATGGTAACTTGGTGGCCTATGGTTAAACTGTCAGTCTCTACTATGGCCCAGTAGCAGGCCAAAGGCTGTTTCTCAAAAGGAGAATAGTTATCTGCAGCAGATGGTAAGATTTTGCTCCAAAATCCTAAGAGTCTGTGTTATGATTTTCCTACAGGGGGCTGCTAAAGGCTCCAGACAGCACCTCTATTTGCCACTGACACTTCCAGCATCATTGGATCTGCTGGATCATATGGTCCAAGTGACAGAGCAGCTTGTACAGCAGCCTGGACCTGTCTCAGAGCCTCCTTTTGGTCAGGTCCCCACTCAAAATTAGCAGCTTTTCTGGTCACTCAATAAATGGGCTGGAGTAGCACATCCAAATGAATATATTGTCACCCAAATCCAAAGAAATCGGCTAGGCATTGTGCCTCATTTTTGGTTGTAGGATAGGCCAGATGCAGCAATCCTTCACCTTATCCTTCACCTTATCCTTCACCCTATCAGTGATATCTCAATATGCCCCACACAACTGGACACCTAGAAATTTCACTGAGGTGGAAGTCCCCTTTATTTTTGTTGGATTTATCTCCCATCTTCTGACACACAAATGCCTTACCAATAAGTCTAGAGTAGTTGCTACTTCTTGCTTATTAGGTCTAATCAACATGATGTCATCAATGTAATGGACCAGGGTGATGTCTGTGTGGGAAGGAGAAATGATCACAGTCCCTGCAAATAAGATTATGACATATGGCTGGAGAGTTGATACACTCCTGAGGTAGGACAGTGAAAGTATATTGCTGACCTTGCCAGCTGAAAGCATACTGTTTCAGGTGGTCCTTACTAATAACTATTGAGAAAAAAAAAAGCATTTGCCAGATCAGTAGCTGAATACCAGATACAGGGGATGTATTGATTTGCTCAAGCAATGATATCACATTTGGAATAGCAGCTGCAATTGGAGTTACCACCTGGTTGAGCTTATGATAATCCACTGTCATCCTCCAAGACCCACCTGTTTTCTGCATAGGCCAAATAGGAGAGTTGAATGGAGATGTGGTGGGAATCACCACTCCTGCATCCTTCAAGTCCTTAAGACTGGTAGTAATCTCTGCAATTCCTCCAGGAATCCAATATTTCTTCTGATTTACTATTTTGCTAGGTAAGAGCAATTCGAGTGCCTTCTACTCAGCCTTTCCTACCATAATAGCCCTTACTCCACGAGTTAGAGAGCCAATGTGGGTATTCTGCCTGTTGCTCAGTATGTCTGTTCCAATTATGCATTCTGGAGCTGGGGAAATGGTCCAGGGCCCCACTGGACCCACTGTGAGATGGATCTGAGCTAAAACTCCATTGATCACCTGGCCTCCATAAGCCCCCACTCTGACTGGTGGACCAGAGTGATGTTTTGAGTCCCCTGGAATTAATGTCACTCTGAACCAGTGTCTAATAATCCCTGAAATATCTGATCATTTCCTTTTCCCCAATGCACAGCTACCCTGGTAAAAGGTCATCAGTCTCCTTGCAGAAGGCTCGGAGGAAGATTAACAGTATAAATTTGTGGCAGTGTAACAGGTCCTCTCCCAAAAGAAACTGGCCTCCTGCTCATTCAAGGTGCTCTGGGTCTGTAAACATCTCAAGTCTGGGAATTGATTAACAGACCATGACTCTGTGTTTTTGTAATTCAAGTTGGACTTCCGTTCACTTGACCTAGAACACTTTTGTTTATACAGCTTAAACAAGACTTTAATAAACTGTCTATCTATTGTATTTCTAAGTACCCCATGATATACTGGCCAACACCACAAATCTCTGTGAGTCAGATTATTTTGACTCCTGCTTTGAGTCTTCTTTCTATTATGATAACCACATCCACCTTGTCTTTGGTGATAAAGTGCTGCCACCTGGCTTCTGCCAACTCAGGATCTGGTCATCCCCACTGTGTTTAAAGATTCCAGCTCAGTGACAGCTGTTCCCACAGTAATATCTGACCTACAGAGAAGTGTAACTCCAGGGCTCTTCAGGGATGATGGCCCTAATCACACAAATTTATTTCTCACAGTTCTGGTAAAAAGCTGCATCTTCCAGACATTCCTGGGGTATAAGAGCAGACTTTCCATGATAAATCCATTCTAACATTCTAATCTCTCTAAGCCTCTGGATCCCCTCATCTACATTATACCAGGGCAGTTTTGGCATTTCAACCTTAGGTAATGTTGGCCACCTTTTGATCCATATTTCAGCCAACCATCCAAACAAACTCTTAATGCCTTTTCTAACCCCTTGAGCTATAACATTGAATGCAGAATCTCTGCTTAGTGGGCCCATCTCAATAAATTCAGTCCAGCTTCATCTTTCTCTCACCATTTTCCCATACCCTTAAAATCCATTGCCTATATTCCCTAGATTTCTGTTATATAAATTGGAAATCTCACACAGTTCCTTTGGAGTATAGCATACCTCCTTATGGGTGATACTTTATACCTCACCTTTTGGGGCCTGTTGGGACTTTAGCCTGGTTATAGGTCTGAAAGAAATGAGGGGTGGTGGGATGGGTCATGAAAAGAATTAAAAGTATCTTCCCAGACATTTGTTTTAGGGCATTAATTTTCAGTTTCATCTGGTGAAACATGATTAATCACTCTAGGGCTAATCCCTTCAGGTTGAGGTTGGGTGGCCAACTCCTCAGGGCAGGCTGAAGGTGGGGTGGCTATGTCTTTAGGGCAAACTGTTATAGGATTATCTAGAGAAGACTCAGCCTGACCTAGGGTTTCAACCTCTCTATGAACACCATTATCCATCCATATGTCACCATCACATTTTTCAGGGTCCTATTCCTTTCCAATCAATGCCCACATATAAATGCAGACACTATGCAAAATTGAGATTTTAGTTGAGATTTTAGTTTATGTTGTAAAGTTGCTACTCTAACAATAAGATTCTGAGTCTGATTTTCAGACATCTCAAGTCTGCATCTGCACGTAATAATATTTTCCTTCAGGACACTCACAGAAATGTTTACATCTGTCAGATGGTGCGTAAACTTCTCATTTGAAGACTTAAGCCCATCCCTTTCACTCATTAATGTATACCGTGTATCTATCAACTACTAGCCAACATCTCTATACCTCCTATTTCCACAAAACTTCATAAAGGTGTCAAAAATATTATCCCCCAGAGCCTGGCTTCATACAAGCAAAGCATTAGATGAAACCAATTGTGATATTTTGACTATCTCTTTTGCCAATTGTATTAGGGTTCTCTAGAGAAACAGAATCAACAGGAAATATTTGTAAATATAAAATTTATAAAAGTGTCTTGTGCAACCGTGGGAACGTAGAGTCCAAAATCTGCAGGGCAGGCTGTGAAGCTGATGATTCCAATGGAGGGTGTGGACAAATTCTACAGAAGAGGCTCACTGGCCGAAGCAGGAAGAGAAACTGTCTCTTCTGAATCCTCCTTAAATGCTTCCAGTGATTAGATTAAGCATCACTCACTAAAGAAGACACTCCCCTTGGCTGAAAACAAATAGCATCAGCTATGGATGTAGCTGACATGACCATGACTTAATTCTATGAAATGTCCTCATAGCAAAAGACAGGTCAGCACTTGCCCAACCAGACAAATGGGCACCACCATCTGGCCAAGTTGACCCATGAACCTGACCTTGACAGTCTCCAAGGAAAGGAATGACTCAAGTTGCCTCTGTTAAGGAATTATCACCATTATTTTCAAAATTGATTTACTTGGAAAGGAGATTCTATAAATAAAGTTCAAGTATTTCACTTTCTTCAAACTTGGGCTCACTCTTCTTTTGTAGGATGAAATTAACCTGAGAATAGCCCCAAGGGCTGGGACTAGGTTTGTAGGTGAGAGGAGACTGGTACTCATAGGCCTAATAATGGATCACAGTGAGGGCAAATGCAGTCTCACATATAAGGTGAGTCAAAGTCTGAGTGGAAGGAGTTATAACAAAGGGAAAGGAGTCATAACAAAGGGAAACTAGGGGTAGAAAGGCAAATACAGAAATGCATAGTAAGGCATCAACAACAGAGAAGAAAACATGCCATAGGGCATGGCAGGGTGAACAAGCACTGAGCTGTCCATATGATGGGATGGGATTGTTGGAGTTAATTTTTACTAGATAGATGATATATGAGTGGATTGGGTGGAGTTAAGTGTTCAGGGTTTGTGTCGGCTGTAAATACTAAGCACTGGGGTAGCCATTTGTTTTTACTTCTCTGTATAAAAAGCTAAACCCAGCAAAAACAGGAAAATAGATTGCCAATTATGATATAAGGGAGGAAGGAGGCTCTAAAATTATCGAAAATAAGGGGAGTCAAAGATCATCAATAGTCACTAGCTCTAGAGGTTAGAGGCATAAAAAGAAATGTTAAGGAAGGATGTTGGAAAATAATTAATGTTGGAATAAAAATGGAGAAAAGCAAAATGAATTTAGAAATTAGGCAGTTTGTCATGAGCTCTCTTATTCTGAATATTATATTAATGTATTTAATGATGATGAGAGCCTTCATGTTTGCCAGAACTTGCATACTCCTTGCTAGCATTTTATCAATGGAAGGATCATCTGAGGAAATAAAATATGAGAGATCATATTTCCAGTTTGTGGGAATACTTGAGGAACAGGAATTATTATTTTGAAGGAAAACTTAGATTTATTGGTTCCTATCAGAAGAAAATGTATTTCCCATGATGGCCCTGTTTACGTATGAATTTATTTCTGCTTCTACTTTATCAATCCTAGCAGGAAGGAAATTAGTTTGGCAATGAGGAAGAATCAATAGATTACCCATGGTGGGCACTGAACTTGTTTCTCCTGCCAGATGGTTTATGATTCCTATGCCTATAAAAATTCCCCAGTATCTCTGATTCATGTCCAAAATTTAAGGCATGTCAATTCATATCTTTCCATTAAAGAAGGATCTATCATTTTTAGAGCTTGGAATTTTGTACTTCTTCCTTTTCCTATAACAGCAGTGTTACTAGGTACCCTAGCTCGTATACATGGAGTAACCATGAAGGAACACTTGCTGTATATTGCACACATGCAGAAAACCATAAGCAAAGGAGACTCGACACCCCTTTATTCTCTGGTCTTGCATCTCAGATTTCTAGTCCAGAGACTACTGCCAACTGAAATGCCAGTAAAATTAGCACAATAAGAGAGGTGTCTTTAGTTTTTAGATACAAGTTAATTTATATTTTTAAAGCTTCTGAGATTATATTCTTTCTATATCTTAGTTTTAAAAATGTTGTCATAAAATGATATGATGGATGATTTTTTTAATGTATTTTACATGTCAATATAAAAATGCCATTCCCAAATTATTTTCAAAATGTCATTGTTTCATTAATCCATATATCTATAAGCCACTACCATAGACTATAGGACTTCTCAAATATAAATATTCAGACATACAAAAGTACCAGGAAGAATTGAAATCATAAAACCTTAGGTACTCCTCTTGACACTCAACTGAAAACTGGGAATGAAGGTGTTCTAGTTTGCTAGCTGCCAGAATGCAATATACCAGAAATTGAATGGCTTTTAATAAGGGGAATTTAATGAGTTGCTTGTTTACAGTTCTAAGACTGAGAAAATGTCCCAATTAAAACAAGTCTATAAAAATATCCAATCTAAGGCATCCATCCAGGGAAAGACACCTTGCTTCAAGAAGGCCGATGAATTCAGGGTTTCTCTCTCAAGTGAGAAGGCACATGGTGAACACAGTCAGGGCTTCTGTCTCAGCTGGAAAGGCACATGGTGAGCATGGCATTATCTGCAAGCTACTTCTCCTGGCTTCCTGTTTCATGAAGCTCCCCAGGAGGTGTTTTCCTTCTTCATCTCCAAACGTTGCTGGCTGGTGGACTCTCTGCTTCATGATGCTACAGCATTCTCTGCTCTCTCCAAATCTCTCACTCTCTCCAAAATGTTTCCTTTTGTTCTAGTTTGCTAGCTGCCGGAATGCAACACACCAGAGACGGATTGGCTTTTAATAAAAGGGGATTTATTTTGTTAGTTCTTCAGAGGAAAGGCAGCTAACTTTCCACTGAGGTTCTTTCTTACGTGGAAGGCACAGGATGGTCTCTGCTGGTCTTCTCTCCAGGCCCCTGGGTTCCAACAACTTTCCCCAGGGTGA